>JAWPHD010002710.1:0-244237 GCA_037043455.1 Cyrtodaria siliqua
TAGACACCAGGAATGCCAGTTCCAACTATGACCGGAAGAAGTATGAATCACCATCAAGTATAGAAATAAACAATTATTTATATTATTTGGAACAATACGGAGAAAAACGCGCAAGACGTTTAATGGGAGCAAGGTTTGATGTGTGTTACAGGCACTTTGCACGCCTGGAATCCTATGCATAACAATTTGGCATTTGGAAAAAATAATTCGTCGTGTATTTATAGTCCAGTGAAACAACTGTCTTTCTTTTTCTGTATGCCCATAGTTTATACTAGTTTGCATTAGGAAGGGTCTGTATTTTTGTAAAACAAATAAAACATGTTAAACTCTACTGCCCAAGGGCCAGATTATCGGATGCGATTGGTTGTCATCGGTATGCTCGTCTGTATTTTATTTCAAAATATCCGACATCTTGCATAATACTGCATGTATATTTAACTGGCACGTTGTTACAATATTTCGAGAGTGGTGATGGTTTAGTGTTGTTTGTATTTGCTGCGGTTACTAGAAACATCAACTCGTACGACATTTTCAAACTTAAACCTTACTGTTAATTGTTGTTAATAATTAAACACAAATTGTGCGCTTAAATATGTTTTATCGTGTAAATATCAGTTGTCAACCTGACAAAATGTTGAAGATTATAAGGTACCTAGTTCTTTATAACGCAGATCTACCCCAGGTCAGGAATACATATAATGCTACCTGGCGTCATTAAAGTTCACGGATTAAAACAATATGGCGGCGTCGACGTCAAGCGAAACATTCCGTTTACATATAAGAGATACCAGAATTAGTAACCATCCAAAATGCATGATGAATAAATACTTAATGCAAATACATTTAACTATTAAGTAAATTAGGTTAGTGACAAACAGCATCTCTTTTAAAAAAACAACAACAAAGAACACGTGCTAGTAATCGGCACTGACACAGGTGTACACGTTTTCTGAAAGCTTAATTGTTTCAGCTTAATTGTGAGAGATCTTGACAAAACTACAATTCAGTAAACATATGCAACTACAAATTGCGGATTCAGGATTTTAGTTAAGAGGTGTGAACGTCTAGTGCAAGGACATGTGCAAGGACATGTTAATGGGGGTGAACGCCAGGTCTGCCCCATCCCTAAATCCATACATGCCGTGTAACCTTACTATACATGATAGACACAGCTATGATTGAGTGTCGGAATTATATCATCGCCATTGTGATAATAAGTAGTCTAATGTGTATATATGACAAATAAAATCGTGGCTTTGGCGCATACGTGCATTTTTATTATCTGGATTTAAACTCCCAAAATAATAATTTTAACTTTAGCATTTGCTTCCGTTACTAAACAACAAGCATCGTTTTAAGAATTATTTATTTATATTGCTTTTACGAGGGTAATCTATATGCAGATACATGCTTTTATCATGTCGATCTGCACAATCTGCCGAGAAACAGGGTGCCTGAGATAAAACCTTATCTCGGCAGTTACGTTCCGATCCCGTCAGATGCACTTCTTTTGATGACGTCAGCACCTCTTTTGATGACGTCAGGGTATATTTGATAACTTCTGGGTAGTTTTGAACGGAAAAAAATGTGGAAAAAATGGAGGTCACAACCTTGGACTTGATTTTGTTCTCAGCCTCACCTGATAAACTGGATAGGATCAGGCACTAACATGATATTCTCTATTTAGACGGCGCAATCAATATAATTTCTGTTGTACCAATATATATGTCTCTCCGAACAATATTGTCTGACAATATTGGACGGATTTTCAAATAACTGCGCACAATTGATCACCACAACAAGACGACGTGTCGCGCTCAAAATCCAGGTTCGTGGCTCCAAGGTCAAGGTCACACTTAGAGGTCAAATGTTGTCCGTTCGTCTCTACAATCGTGTCCGCTTCATAACTCTGACAGTATTGGACGGATTTTCAAATAACTTCGCTCAATTGCTCACCACAACAAGACGACGTGCCGCGCACAAAATCCAGGTCCGTGGTCCAAGGTCAAGGTCACACTTAGAGGTCAAAGGTTGTCCGTTCGTCTGTACAATCGTGTCCGCTTCATAACTCTGACAATTATGGATGGATTTTCAAAAAACTTCGCACAATTGCTCACCACAACAAGACGACGTGTCGCTCACAAAATCCAGGTCTGTGGCTCCAAAGTCAAGGTCACACTTAGCGGTCAAAGGTCAAAATAAAGTGCTTTCGTGTCCGGTTAATAACTCTGACATTCATGGACAGATTTTCAAATAACTTGGCACAATTGCTCACCACAACTAGACGAAGCGCACAAAACTCAGGTCCGTGGCTCCAAGGTCAAGGTCACACTTAGAGGTCAAAGGTCAAAACAAAGTGCTTTCGAGTTCGGTTAATAACTCTGACATTCATGGGCAGATTTTCAAATAACTTGGCACAATTGCTCACCACAACTAGACGACGTGTCGCGCACAAAACTCAGGTCCGTGGCTCCAAGGTCAAGGTCACACTTAGAGGTCAAAGGTCAAAACAAAGTGCTTTCGTGTCCGGTTAATAACTCTGACATTCATGGACAGATTTTCAAATACCTTTTTATTTTTTTTTTAAATTTTATTGATTGATTTTTTTTATTTTTTTTTATTTATTTTTTTGCACATTTTTCTTTTTTTTATAATTTTTTTTTTTTGAATAATTTTTAAATATATCTATTGGTTTCATATTGCTCCAAGGTCAAGGTCACACTTACAGGACACATGGGGGGCATTTGTCACTTACTGTAACATTTCTTGTTTATTGCTGTTTCCTTTGTTTGTTTAAGCCAACTAAAATAATATATGTATTTCCGGTTGCATTGCACAACAGAAATAGGTTTTGTTTTTCATGGAGACTGATTTTTGAAACGGTAAACGAGCCTAGACTGCAAGTTGCTTGTTACCTTCTTACGTGCACCATTGTGAAAGTGTTCATAAATTGAACCTCATTTTCTAAAATACCGTCAAACTGAATATATTTCTCAAAACAAATTCCTAAAACCGAGGAAGCCATCATGCCTGCATCAGTCAACGTCTCTAAGTTTACGGAAGTTGCCTCTCTTTCTGAGTACGATGATTCGTCCAACGTACTTTCGTACTTTTTACCGAAAAAATGGGGGAACACGGCCCAACAATCTAGGTGCCACACATATTATATATTATTTTGTTTGGTTAGCATTTATTTGAATGTCGTTTCTCAATACCACTCGTCTTATATTATAAACTTTCATAAATAAAGATCAGCTGTCGTAGTTAAGTATCATTTTACAGTTAGTAGTTTTGTAATATAGTGTTACAACCAATTTTCTTAAAGCACATATTTGGAGAACCGTAGTTTTTGTTTAAATATACATTAGGTGGCATAACGTTTTGTATTTTAATTTATTATTTCCAGTTTACCATGTTGTAATATATTCCTCCCCAATCACTCTTGTTTCTGATATATTTTTATTGACCGTTATGCTTTACGTTGATTTGCTATGCTATGTTTAAAATGAAATTAGTGTACTATTTAACTATATGTCGTTTGTAAATAAAAGAAGACAACGATAAGAATACACATTTAAAGTTGCATGAGGTTTTATTAAAATTCAGTCAATGGTTTGTCATATTTGTATTCAATTATATATGTTAATTACTATATATATCTCTTTTAAAGACAACACATATTTTAGTTTGTATTGTGTGACAAATATCAGACTGAGTACATAATATACTATTCTAAGATATTAAACCCCACTTTTATTAACTGTTTTCTTTCTTAACAGTTTATTTGAATTACGCTAATACAATTTTAGTCTAGGATTTGCTTAAGTGTGAACCATTGAACCATTTCATATAAATATTATACATAATATGTTAAAGGATCAGAGTGAAATCAACATATTAATTATAGTTTTTTCTACTTATTCATTTCTTATTTATATGTCGCTTTGTATTTGAAATAAAAAAGATATGTATCCTTTTGTATGTTGTGTTTTGTATTAAACATTCAAATTTTAGCTTCCCCGTGTGGTTGCCGGTGCAGAATACAACCACTGCAATCTCACAAACACACTGAAAACAACCCCCCCACCCCCACCACCACACAAACCATTCATATTCATTTTGTCATTTTTAGCTCTACTGGCCGAGTTGTCCGTCGTCGTCCGTTAACTTATTCTCGTTAAGACGACAGGGCCTTCATTTTTCATCCGATCTTTACCAAACTTTAACAGATTGTTAATATCAATGAAAGCTCGGACAAGTTTGAAAATCAGCAAGATCAGATCAGTAACAGCGGAGTTATGGCCCTTGATTTAGTTAAAAATGCTATATTTTGCCTCGTTAAGACGATAGGGCCTTCATTTATCATCCGATCTTTACCAAACTTTACCAGATTGTAAATGTCAAGGAAAGCTCGGACAAGTTTGAAAACCAGTTAGATCGGACCAGTAACAGCGGAGTTATGGCCCTCGATTTAGTTAAAAATGCTATATTTTGCTTTGTTAAGACGATAGGGTCTTCATTTTTCATCCAATCTTTACCAAACTTTACCAGATTGTTAATGTCAATGAAAGCTAGGGCTAGTTCGAACACCAGCCAGATCGGACCAGTAACAGCGGAGTAATGGCCCTTGATTTAGTTAAAATACTATATTTTGCCTCGTTAAGACGATAGGGCCTTCATTTTTCATCCGATCTTTACCAAACTTTTTCAGATTGTTAATGTCAATGAAAGCTCTGACAAGTTCGAAAACCAGCCAGACCGAACCTGTAAAAGCGGAGTTTTGGCCCTTGATTTAGTTAAAAAGGCAATATTTTTACTCGCTAAGACGATAGGGCCTTCATTTTTGATCCGATCTTTACCAAACTTTACCAGATTGTTAATGTCAATAAAAGCTCGGACAAATACGAAAACCAGCCAGATTTGACAAGAAGCAGCGGAGTTATGGCCCTTGAATTAGTTAAAAATAATGTATTTTGCCTCGTTAAGACGATAGGGCCTTCATGTTTCATCCGATCTTTACCAACCTTTTCCAGAATGTTAATATCAATGAAAGCTTCGAAAACCAGCCAGATCGGACCGGTAACAGCAGAGTTATGGCCCTTGATTTAGTTAAAAATGCTATGTTTTGCCTTGTTAAGCCTTAGTTTTTATTTATTTCATTTTTTTATTATTATTTTAAATAAATGTTGATGTTTTTTTACCCTTTTTTTTATGTTTTTTTCATTTTTTTTTTTTTTTTTCATTTGAATTTTTTTTTAAGTTTTTCATTTCATTGTTTCATTTGTTTAAATTGGTTTAATTACATTTTTTTGCGTTTTTTTCTGTTGTTTTTTACGTTGATTTGACGAAACTTAGCAGGAAGCATTGGTATGATTTCTAGTTGTGCCTATTGCGTTTTTTTTCCGGCTGGTTGATTTTTGATGGAGTTACGGTCCCTTGACAGTTTTTACCCCTTAGGGCCATACTAAGGCCCTCTTGTTTTTGCAATGTTTTAAAAGTAGTACTGATGGGAATTTTGTGATGACAACGCTTGATATAAGAGCAGTTTAAGCAAGTAGAGCGTTTATCATGCTCATTCAAGTTTTTTTCATGACACTGCGTATGCAAACGTGAAAACGTGGCTCCATCGTTAATGGAGAGTCTGCTATAAAATGTGTAGCAATTCTGCAGTTCTGCAGGTAATAATGTTCTAGACACATTCTCAATATTTTATCCTGATGTAAATGGAGGATGATCCTGACACGTTCATTCCTGTTAGGCGCCATATAACCTTTCATGTGTTGGTGTGCCTTAAAACCCAATTCAATTCAATTTAAATAATTTTATCTAGACATTGCAAGGGTAAGATATTCACCTCGGTGTTGGCGTCGATGTCCCACTCAGTAGAACAGGAAATGCAGCTTTCACAGAACACAGTAAACCCACAAATACGTACGCAACACGACAAACATGAATGGCAAAGTTAATAAAGGCATATGACGTCACGAACACAATAAAGTCAGATCTAGGATTTGGTGTAAGTAAGCTGTTGTTTAATATCTTTATCACCATTTATTTCTTAAAAGTCCTCCGCTTTTGATTAAGAGCCAAGGTGCACCAGACCATAGTACCCCCTGGCGAGCGGTAATACGAAAGCCTACTGGAAAATGAAATCAAAATGTCGGACAGCTGAAGAAACTCCCGATTCACTTTATTTTTCTATGATTTCTACTATATCCAGTTTTATCAGGGTGCACACCCTGGTTTTAGTTATTTATTTTCAATATTTGATCATCCGCGAAAACAGGTGACACATTTACAAATTGGTCCATTCAACGTTTTTTGTTTGAAAATTCAAATTAATCTAGCAATATTAATTAGTCATACCGTTAAAGATATCAGAAAACTTATTTGGGTCGATATAAGGTCAATCGTCAATCTTTCCTCAACCCGAAGAACGCCTGGCCCCAGTCACATTGGAATTCAGTCTAATTGCAATGATATCTGTCAATATCGCTCGAAAACCACCCGGAAATGGTGATTCGTTACACAGATTTTCAGCAGGGTGTATAGGAATATTTCCATAAACCCTTCTGGAAATCTGTGTATGTAATACTATCTCTCACATAACTTGTCCGAGTTCTAGCAACGGTTGGCGTGGGTTTTTATATATTAATTTCTAAAGATACTCGTCAGTAAAAGTAGATATAAAAGTCGAACAGAAAATGTAGCATTCAAGGATCACTGTCAACCACGAATACTCATAGAAACAAACAAAAAATACTAAGATGAATAAAATGCTAGATATAACATCACACACATAAAAGGGTTGACAATATGGCTACCCCCGCCTTGGAACGGTCAGTGGCAAAACATACAGCTGAGGGTTTTAACATGGTCCTACGATGCACCAAACCTCTTACAATATTTTCATCCCAATAACAGTGTAAACAAAGATATACCCACCTGGTTATATTCGCTTACACAGATGGCAGCATTAATAGGTATTGTAAGTATAACACATAAATGATCATGTATATAAAGTATAACAAAAACAAAAGCATAGAAGTACTCAGGGACTTGGCAGAAACCAGAGCCGCAAGGAGGGTACGACAAGACAAGATTTAAGACAAACACCAAACGCTACCGTTCTTTGAGGATTTAAGTAGACGTCATCATAGGTCGTGTCCATAATATGTCAGGTCATCGCACAATGAAAGAGTAAAGCATAGTGGCGAAGTGTAGATGGGTCAACCACTAAATATGCAGTGCGTTACAAAATTATAGAATCATAACCTCTTTTGAAAAACCTTTTAACACGTTTGGTAGAAGTTGATATAAAAGTCGAACAGGAATGGTAATATTCAAGGAAGATAATAAAGAGTGTATGGAAGTGATTATCACCAAGGATCTTGCCTATAATATCATCACCATAGAAAAAGAAAATATAAAAGTCGAACAGGAAATGTAGCATTCAAAGATCATAGTCAACCACAAACACCCACATAAACAAACACCTGCAAAGATAAAAAAGGCAAGATACGACATAACAAACATAAAAAGATTCACAATGGGACTACCGCCTTGGAACATTTCCAAATGGCTCCTTTGAAAATTCATACTGTTTTATATATCACAGTAGCGTTGCCTATGCAGTGTGGCGGCGGTAAAACGTCTCTCCGTGCTTGCAATCAGAACTGCTATTCATTCCGATCGCTGAGCTCGATATTTACAGATATCGGTGGTACATTCTAAACTACGTTTGTTTTCTTCCTTGAATTTCGAATGGGTGGTTCCACTACTCCAGCCCTCAAAGGTTCCGTGTATTGTTTAATCACCCTTAGCATATGCTGCCTGCTTTTGAATTTAGTATTTTGACTGTTACATGTGATACACAGGCTTCATAAGCTTTGCTCCCAACTAAATTCCATTTTTGTCTCGCTCACATAGTGGGTAGCGAGACATAGCAGTCACTTTTCCGGCGGCGGCCACATTTTAAATCAACTATATCTTAATAATCGCTGCTCGAATTTTCCGACTTCTGAAACTTTGTCAGATGCTTTGTTGGGTCAAGGGACATCACGTAATGCCAAAATTACCAAGGTCAAGGTAATATTTTGCGTCATTTTCCCAAAACTTAACATTGGTTAGGTAACTCAAAATAACAGTGGTTAGGTAACTTAACCTCAGTTAACTGTATGTGATTGCATCATTTTCTTTGTATATGTATTGTTGGCATTGGTGGACATCACTGAACGACAAAAATTACCAAGGTCAAGGTCATGTTTTGTTTATTTTCCCCAAACTTCACCTTGGTTAGGTAACTTAACCTTGGTTAGGTAACTTAACCTCATTTATTTTTATGTGTTTGCCTCACTGTATGTCTTTGATGCTTGGTCATATGTATTGTTGGCATTGGTGGACATCGCTGAAGGACAAAACATACCAAGGTCTAGGTCATATTTTGCATTATTTCCCTCAAACTTAACCTTGGTTAGGTAACTTAACCTCATTTAACTTTATGTGATTGTCTCACTTTATGTCTTTTGTCTTTGATACTTGGTCATATGTATTATTGGCATTGGTGAACAGCACTGGACAACAAAAAATACCAAGGTCGAGGTCATATTTTGCGTTATTTTCTCCAAACTTAACCTTATTTAGGTAACTTAACCTTGGTTAGGTAACTTAACCTTGGTTAGGAACTTAACCTCAGTTAACTTTATGTGATTGCCTCACTTTATGTCTTTGATACTTGGTCATATGTATTGTTGACATTGGTGGACATCGCTAAACGACAAAAAATACCAAGGTCAAGGTCACATTTTGCCTTATTTTCCCAAATACACACCCTGGTTAAACCACTTAACCTCAGTAACTTAATCTCTTATGATTACCTCACTTTTATTATACCCTCCCCCCCACAAACGAAGTTTGTAGGTGGGGTATACTGGATTCTGCTTGTCCGTACGTCTGTCCGTCCGTTCTCCGTCCGTTCGTAGACGCAATGTTGTCAATTATCAATTGTATCAATATATCAATAACTTTTGTTAGGAATGATGTATTATAATGAAACTTGCAGGGTAGGTAGCTTCTATGGAAAGGAAGCTTGGGATTGCATTTGGGGGTCACTGGGGTCAAGGTAACTGTTACTATAAATAGAAAAACGGTTTCCGCTCAATAACTTTTGTTAGGAATGAAGTATTGAAATGAAACTTGCAGGGTAGGTAGCTTCTATGGACAGGAAGCTTGGAATTGTATTTGGGGTCACTCGGGTCAAGATAACTGATACTAAAAATAGAAAAACGGTTTCCGCTCAATAACTTTTGTTGGGAATGAGGTATTGCGATGAAAATGGCAGGTTATGTAGCTTAAATATGGAAAGGAAGCTTGGGATTACATTTGGGGTCACTGGGGTCAAGTTCACTGTAACTACAAATAGAAAAACAGTTTCTGCTCAATAACCTTTGTTAGGAATGAGATATTTCGATGAAACTTGCAGGGTAGGTAGCTTATATGGAAAGGGAGTTTGGTATTGTATTTGGGGTCAAGGTCACTGTTACTAAAAATAGAAAATCGGTTTCCGCTCAATAACGTTTGTTAGGAATGAGGTTTTGCCATGAAACTTGCAGAGTATGTAGCTTATATGGAAAGGAAGCTTGAGATTCATTTGGGGTCACTGGGATTAAGGTGAAGGTGACTGTTACTAAAATTAGAAAAACGGTTTCTGCTCAATAACTTTTGTTAGGAATGAGGCAGTGCGTTGAAACGTGCAGGGTAGGTAGCTTATATGGAAAGGAAGTTTGGGATTACATTTGGGGTCACTGGGGTCCTGGTCACTGTTAATACAAATAGAAAAAACAGTTTCTGCTCAATAACCTTTGTTAGGAATGAGATATTGCGATAAAACTTGCAGGGTAGGTAGCTTATATGGAAAGGGAGTTTGGGATGACATTTGGGGTCAAGGTCACTGTTATTAAAAATAGAAAAAAAGGTTTCCGCTCAATAACGTTTGTTATGAATGAGATATTGCGATGAAACTTGCAGGGTAGGAAGCTTGGGATTTCATTTGGGGTCACTGGGATCAAGGTCAAGAACGTTCTTCTTCATTTAGTAAAAGCCTTGAGTGGGGGTATTTGTTAGCCTCTGGCTTACAGTTTTAGTTTTGTTTGATACTTGGTCATATAAAGTGTTGTCTTTGGTGGACATCATTTAAGCGCAAATTTAATAAAATATTATATATGCGGTTTGCCGCGGTGGGCGAGATACACTCAGACCGAGGTCTTTGGTTTATTTCGTTCATTGTTTTCTCGTTTAGGGCAAAGCGTTTTGTTAGAAACTGGGACCATTGGCCGCTGGCCAAAGAATGGAGTGAAAATATCGCATTAATTGTTCCATGTTGTTCGTCTTATACATACTATCTTCGGAATGGCTTAAATTTCGAAACTATTGACATTATTAAAAACAATATATATTATGTTCTGCTCAACCCGGGGCTAGAGGGCGTGAACGGTAGCAAACACTTTTCAATACCGTTCATGAGCAGTCTCAATCAAACCGAGACTGCACTATGTTTTGTATTTAACGTGGTCGGCGATTTCCAAATTTCTGCTTTCATACTTTTTTGTTATCACCAACGTTGTCATAGGCCTTGTCGCAGAAGAGTTCTTAAATCACTTTTATATTGAAAAGTAGATCAGGGTTACGATAATAAAATGTTGCAAAGGTTTTTCGACGTTTAAAGTACCGGTAGACCTGCGGGATTACCTTCTTATTTATACAAGGATTACGAATATTAAAGACTTCAAATCGACTACAAGCTCTAGAAAGACAACTAAAAGTAGACATAAAAATCGAACAGGAAAAGCAGCATTCAAGGACAACAGTCAATCACAAAAACACACGGCAACAAACAACAACTATAAAGGCAACAAACAACAACTATAAAGATGAATAAAAGACAATCACCGTTGCCCGAAAACATTCCGATCTAAATGGGGATAATTAAATATATCAAAATAAAAATCCTCTCTTTTACTAATATTATTTCTCCGTTTTAATAGAGTGATGTTAATCGAGAAAGGAAGCCACAGTATCAGAAATGTTAGCATTGTTGAACTGAAGTTCTTTAGGATAGATCGTATTAACCATTGTAGAAAAGAAAGGATTGCCAATATGTGTTTAATATGTCATCCAAATACCGAGATGTGTCATTTAAGGCCTCGCTTCAATTACATCTGCCCGAGTAGCTGGTGGAACACTCGACGTAAACTCTCTTTCATGGCAATACAAAAACAAATCTGCGACAAGAGGTGGACAGTTTATACCCTAGGGATACCAACAATTTGTCTATGAACGGTAGTTCCATACCTGATGAAAATATTATTTAATAGAAAAATAAGTCCTTCACAAACTTCTTGGCAAATGCACGTAGTGTAATTGTCTAAACTGTAATAAATGTCTAATTGTCTAAAATCACAAACGTCCAAATTATATAATGATTGAATATAGAAATTAGGTAAAATATCTTTGGATACATAATACCGTAAACTAGAACAAGATATACACACATTCATAGCTACTTTCGAGACTATAGAATTGTTCACGACAGAGGGCTGGGGCGGGAGCGGGTCGTTGGGGGGAACTGCTTTAGGAAAACTGGCTACACTGTTGATCTTTCTTCTAATGTATGAGGTTTCCCCGGCAACATTAAACGATGATTGAAAACAAGTAGGGATGTATTAACACTAAACGAAACATGTAAACCAATACTATGAAATCATTTGTTGGTGACAAACTAAAACACGTCCAAAACATTACATTAAGAGTGTCCCAACCCATCTTTCATTATAAATCCACTACCGTTTCAGAAATAAGCATGGATTAAACGAAAATCTGCTAAAATCTGCTGAACATAGAAGATATAATTGTTATAGTTGTATTGTTCTAAATTATTTAGTTTTAAAGACAGTTTGTTTTACATGTATGTATGTTTGCGGGGTAGGTTGTGAGGTGGCGGTTGACGCCGCTTTTAAAACTAGTTCTGTCATATGACTCATATCATAACGGTGTCTTTCTGTAGCAGTGCAGCTCAATGCTTAACTCTGTAGCGCTGCCACTCTTGAATTGGTTGCCGTAGATACTTGACATGATAACCCACCAAGTCACATTATTATTTTATTTTATATTTCAGTATTTGTATTTCTTATAATTCATATATTCCCAACAATAAATGGTTTCTTACTTTACACAAGTAACATATACATCAAAGTCCTATGTCAGCCCTATAAGGTATTTAATCTCTTTTTTACTAATTTCGGTCACCTACTACGTGAAACCGTTTAATATCCCTTCACTGGCCCATGAGTGTCGGGAATCATCTCTCCATGCACCTTGCATCATATTACGCATTTAAAACGAACAACTTTAAAGATGAATAAAAGCCAAATAAGACATCACTAACACAAAAGGGTTGACAAAAGGGCTACCGCCTAGGAACGGTCCGTGGCCAAAAAGGGGGCCGCTGGGGGGTTTAAACCAGGTTCTAGGGTGCACCAAACCTCACCTTTACCCTATTGTCATCTCAATAAACCGGACAGTGTAAAGAAAGATATCCCCGCAAGGTTATATTCTCTAACAAACAAGGCAGCGTTAATAGGCAATACAAGTAAAACACATAAATGATCAGGTACATATAATATAAAAAAACAAAAGCCTAGAATGCCACAAAGTAAGTACGCAATGACTTGGCAGAAGCCAGAGCAACAAGAGAATAACCCGTTAAGGGTACGACAAGACAAGATTATGTCGTAAAAAGAAAAAAATATTTGAAATTAAAAAAGTTTCGGAGATAGAAAATTTAAGGTTCAGTAAACCTAAACAATTTTGGAAATATTTCAAAAAACAAAGAAAAAGGTCAAATGATAATGATATTACTCTAAAGGAATTCCGTGATTATTTTTCATCTTTAGGAAACGACGATTTTCAATGTAAAAATGATGAAGCGGAGTCTTTTTGCGACGAGCACAATTTTGATGAAGACTATTGTACCTACGAGGAATTAGATATGCCTATTACGATCAATGACATTTTAACTGTAGTAAAGTTGCTAAAAAACAATAAAGATTTAGGGAGTGATGCATTGATAAATGAATACTTTATTGAAAGCATTGACATTTTAGCATCACATTCGTGCGATATATTCAATGCAATTTTAACTTCTGGATTTTTCCCTGTTCATAAAAATGGAAATACTAAACATGTTAATAACTTTAGGGGTATTACTCTAGTTAGTTGCCTGTCAAAAATATTTACCACTATACTATATAAAAGAATTGACTGTGTTTGTGAAAAGAATACCATTATTTCTGATGCACAGTTTGGTTTTAGAAAAGGCCAATCCACTGTTGATGCTTCATTTGTTCTTCTCTCTATTGTTGAAAAATATTTAAATGGTAATAAACGTTTATATGTTGCCTTTGTAGACCTAAAACGATGTTTTGATACTATATATAGAAATGCTTTATGGCTTAAACTATATAAATCTGGTATACAAGGAAAGATATTACGAATTATTAAAGACGAAGAGTTGTGGTACATATTCAGACTATTTCGAATGTGCGGTTGGATTACGTCAAGGGGAGGTAATCTCTCCTTTGTTATTTTTCGTTATTTATTGAAGATCTTGAGCTGCATCTACAAAATGATGTGAATTCAGGCTTACAGATTGATGATATAGTTCTGATATTGTTACTGTTTGCTGATGATATGGCCATTTTAGGTAAATCTCCAGTGGAATTACAAAATAACTTAAATCTTCTATACTCATATTGTAATAATTGGGGTCTTGAAGTAAATACCACTAAAACCAAGATAATGGTGTTCAGAAAAAGAGGAGGACTACTTCAAAATGAACGTTGGACCTATAACGGTCAAAATATCGAAGTTGTAAATGATTTTAACTATTTAGGCACAATTTTTAATTATACGGGCAATCTTTCATTAAATCAAGAACATTTAATTGGTAAGTCACTAAAATTGCTCTACACTTTATTAGCGAATTGTAAAAAGATTAAGTTAAAGCCAAAAACGCTATGCCAATTATTTGAATCATTTGTAGGTTCTGCACTAGGATATGCCGCTGAAATATGGGGATTCTCTAAATCAAAAGTAATAGAAAGAATACACCTAAAGTTCTGTAAACGGTTGCTTAACGTTAGATTAAATACATGCACAGCAGGTGTATATGGTGAACTTGGGCGTTACCCTCTTTATATTACGAGATATATAAGAATTATTAAGTATTGGTGTAAAGTAATAAATACTAATAACATTCTGATGAAAAACCTCTATGAACAAGGTGTATATGATTGTGAAAGAGGTTGAATGTAAAAAAGTTATTATCTGATTATGGTTTTGCCTATTTATTTAACAATCAGGATATGCTGAATGTAAAAACATTTCCATGTGTTTTTAAACAACGAATAATTGAGTGGTATGGGTCAATTGATAGCAGTGCTGTTCTTGAAAACTATAAATATTTTAAATCTGATTTTTCAAATGAACACTATTTAAATGTTTTACCTAGCAACTTGAGATTCTTTGTTTCTAGAATAAGATTATCTGCACATTCTCTTAACATACAAACTGGACGGTATGCAAGAAATCGCATACCGAGAAATGAAAGATATTGTTTATGTTGTAACTCACAAGATCTGGAAGACGAATACCATTTTATATGTGTGTGTCAATGTTACAATGAACTAAGAAAAAAAAATATTAAAAGATATTACCACCAGAGGCCATCTATGTTCAAATATATAGAATTGATGAAAACTTCAAACAATGATATATTACTAAATTTAGCGAGGTATATAAAATGTGCTTTAAATGTTAGACTTTCTATTTTGAATGCTTAGTATAAATATAATATTGTTCATCCTCTAACTATGATGATGTAAACTATACTGACAGTTGATTTATATACTCTGTTTACGTGACTTTGTTATATTCGTATATTGTATATATGTTTTGAATGACGATGTACTTTGTACAAGTCTAAATAAAATATCTGTTCTGTTCTGTTCTGTTTGATGTTTGTCTGCAGGCTTGCCTTGTCGTGCCCTCAATGGTTTATTCTCTTGTTGCTCTGGATTCTGCCAAGTCATTGAGTACCTTCTTTGTGGCTTTCTAGGCTATTGTTTTTTTTTGTATTTATACACGAGCATCTTGTGTTTTACTTATGTTACCTATTAATGCCGCCTTGTTGGTTAGAGAATAGTTCATGGCGGGGATTTCTTTATTTACACTGTCTCGTTTTC
This sequence comes from Cyrtodaria siliqua, assembly GCA_037043455.1. Taxonomy (NCBI): domain Eukaryota; kingdom Metazoa; phylum Mollusca; class Bivalvia; order Adapedonta; family Hiatellidae; genus Cyrtodaria; species Cyrtodaria siliqua. The sequence goes on from JAWPHD010002710.1 coordinate 15,300, forward strand.
TTGGGTTGACGTTAGGGTAAGTGTGAGGTTTGGTGCACCCTGGAACCTGGTTTAAACCCCAGCGGCCTTTTTTGCCACCGACCGTTCTAAGGCGGTAGCGCTATTGTCAACCCTTTTGTGTTTGCGATGTCTTATTTGCCGTTTTATTCATCTTTAAATGCTGCTTTTCCTGTTCGATTTTATATCGATATTCAAGATCTATGTACGTATAACAGAACAATATGCATGACGCACATTTTAAAGACATTTTAAAGACATGGACAAAATCATAAAATATAATAATACATTTTTTTTAAATGATAAGAGTATTTATAAATTTATGAGAAATAAAACTCGTGATTTAAAAAGAAAATAGTGAATTTGCAGGTAAAGTTAAACACTAAAATACTCTACATATGCACATGACCAAATAATACATGGGATGTTTTGTTTTAAGTATATAAAGCAATATAACACAATAGGTATATATGGTAAAATGAATATTGGCATGAAATGTAAACCTATTTTACTTGTAATACAGTTGCATGTTACATATTATTTCACTTAAAAATATTTAACATGAGATTCATGGCAGAGACATACATACAAATTACATACACGTGAAATATTTATTTATAACACGTTAAAATAAAAATAGACCTTAAACAGCCATATTCAAATGAAAGGATAACGGTAGATAGTTTATATTATGTGCGGGCTTAAAGGGACACTGTCCGTAACTTTTAGCTTATAAAACACACACTTATTATGTTCGCAAACATTACACACTAAACATTATTCAATATTTACTAATTAAAAGCAAGATTGTTTAACGGAATTCAATCCGGTACAAAAAAAAGAAAATCCACTTCGTGCGTTTGAACTCGCAGCCCAAACTAAAATTATCTTTTTTTACACTCGCAGTAATAATAGTGTGCGTGAGTGTAAAGTAGTCCGATATCGCTCCCGACTGAGCTAAGCGGGCTATACATATTACGCAATACATACTATGGTGAAAACCTAATGCGCTAATAGAAGTCACGTGATCGCAGAAAAGGTAAATATTGTGGGTCCCACTTTATTTACATATAATAATCAAAACTTTTTTTTTTCAAACTCACGAATATATTCCTACATACTTCTTAGGGTCTATCCTCATGTTTTCATGTATACATTTCACTGAATAAAAGTCAGACAGTTATTTGGTTATGCTCAATATCTGCTTACTTACGGACAGTGTCCCTTTAAACAAGAGAAAAAACTAGCATACTCGGTTTTATTGAGTCTGTTCATGAGAGGTATAATAAGGTGCAACACCTTTCACGCCTCCTAACACCGTCTTCAGTGGTATTCCACGTTAAAGCCACACAGATTGGACTTGATTATCCCGAAGGACCAGTAAGTAATTATCACTACTGGTTTTGTAGTCAGGCGACATTTTAAAGACCTTTTAGAACCGCCACACAGCACTAAACAAAACTAGTGTGAATGTCAATGGAAATTGATTCCTTTATATACAAGAAGCTTTATTTAACGTCTGATGCAAACAACAAAGAAACATTAGCTCTCCATGAGCTATTTTCCGACAAACATAGATAAGAAGCAACGAGCACAAACGAGAGAGATGATTATCAGACTCGATTTTATTGAGTCTGTACATGATTGATTATATAAGGTGCAACACATATAACACCCCTAGCATCGGCTAAAGCAGTATTGTACTTTAAAGTCACACACGTTGTGATTGAGGATTCCAAAGGACCAGTAAGTAAAACACTATTGATTTTTTAATCGGGGTGACATTTTACAACCGCCATACAAACAGACGCTTGTGTGAATGTTAAAATATCCTGAAAGAGGGATCCCTTGGAAGCAAGAACACCTTTAAAATAAATCGATACCAGTATCTTCCATTGTGAAGTTTGATTAAAACTAGCAATTTAGTACTACTTGTAACTATATTCAATATATCACAGTGTTTATAATACAAAGCAAAATCAGTCATTCGAAATGACAATATCAATATCCCAGGTCTTGCATTACTCAACCTGCTTGCATTATTTTAGATAATGGTCATTCTGTTTTAGAAATATGAGACGACATTAGTCATGAAACGTACATTCCTCAATATATCACTGAACATAACCGACTAAAATTCATTGTGACAGGTTTTAAATATATCCTGGTTAAGAGAAGATGACGTTTTAATACATTTCCCTTTATAACACAACAGTCATAGTTGACGAATCGGAAAAGGCAAACTTGATAAAAGCCATGCCAAGGAGTATGCATTTGAAATGGCATTATTAATTATTAAGCAGTTTCGACGATATTGTTTAAGTTTACTAAAGTTCGGTCTATATTTAGCAGAGAACACCACACAAGGAACAATATTGTTCAGTTCCATTTAAATATTAAAAAGTGGTTTCAGAGCAGTTGTCATGTATCATCTTCTTTTTCCATTAACGTGCATGGCCTAAGTGATGGCACGCACTGTGGTGAGCTGTGTACATAGGGGAAGAAATGTTCCTTGTACAGATTAAAATCGGGTTAAAATCAGCGACGATGTAGACCCTGAATGCCTCTATTGTATGCCGCTGAGATGACAACCGCTGGTAAGTTCTTCAAAGACGATTGGATGTCTGGGGGAAGAATAACACTACCTATATATACCAAGGATAATTGTAACCAAGTGGCATGAAAGGGGTTTCAGAGGAGAACTGTCACAATAGTGTTGTTTGTGTGCCGTGTGGCGATCGCAGGAAGTTCAATCAATATTGTTATTTTTCATCCCACTTTGTTTGTTTGACATTAATTGACTGTCGTCCTTGAATGCTACTTTTCCTGTTCGATTTTTTACATTACATATATGATACACTTTTCATGTTGCCATGGCCGACGCAGACGCCGACGACGCCGATGGACGACGCGATGTCGCTTCATTCTCGCCTGCCAGCCTATCTCAACGTTACAGTTTCTTAATCCTCCGGCCCAACTGTCGATTCCAGATGTGTTGATCAAGAATGTGCATACGTTTTAGGTTTAAGCAAAAGTAATAAAATATCAGTAATTGATCGACAATAGATGTGAAGTGTGGTTGTTTTGGTCATTTTAATATTTATACCCTGCTTGCCATTAATCACTCAAAAGTAGATATTTTCTAAGTATGTATGAAAACACAACTGTTTAGTCGTGACCTGAAAGCATGCTCTAAAATAACTACTGCGCATGCCTATACTTATTTGTCGCTGAATTTAATCATAGCACGAATGGGCGCCGTTGTGAGAATGTATCACATACGATTGCTTACATTTGACTAGTAAAGCTTAAAAGCTTGAAAAAGACGACAAAAACGGTGAATGCTATTATTCAGGTATATTTATTATTGCACCAATTATATTAATTAGAGAATATTAAATGGGTAGTTTCATATCACGCCCTATATCAGGCCTGAGACGGCATATTAGCCCGAAAGCGTTAGGATGTGATATGAAAATACATTTGTTTAAGTATATTTATTATATACTTTAGCAGTGACGTTTTTGAACTGTCAACTTAATCTCACTCACTACTTCGTTTCTTAGGGAGAAACAAAAGAGATCTAGTCCATTTAGGCCTTGAGCCAGGGCCCAACACTTTCGATATTGCTACCAACTCTGGTGGCAAATTCTATCATTATATTTTGGAAAGAGCAAATAAATGAATGAATGGTGTTTACGGCACGTCGACGCATAAATAGGTCATATTGTGCGCAAAAATGGATGAAAGATGAAGAAATGAAGTAGTAATTAAAAATCAATGAAAATATATAAAGATAAAACTATTTACAAATAAGGGATGACATGGTAGTAATATAAACTATGTATATATGTAAATCTATTGTATATATGTAAATCAACAAATGCCCGTCAACTGGTGTGTAAACAAGTAAATATATATATATATATATATATATGTATATATATAAGAACATATTATAATGATTTATAGAATCTGATTTCTCTGAAGAAATCTAACACAAGACTATATATATAGTATCAAATAACTCTTTCATAGTATTAACTGTGTAGTACCTTTGCCGCATAGGAACACAGTTTACACATTCCAGCAAGATATGTTTGACCGTTTGACCGTTAACGGTGCAAACAGGGTATACATTCTAGTAATTGCTTGTTTGACCGTTAACGGTGCAAACAGGGTATACATTCTAGTAATTGCTCACCTTGTAATAAATATGAATGTGTATAACGTGTATGCCATATCCTGCACGGGGCTACGACCCATTTACTATTGATCCGTAGTCCAGCTTGGATCTGATAAAATATTTATAAAGTCGCAAGAGGAATTTTCGATCTGCTCCCCAATTAGTGTTTGCAACAACTTTAAGTAAATTAATAGCTTTAAGGCATTTCGCCTTCAAATATTATTTAAGTTGCGGTATAAACATTAATTTACTGTCAAAAAAAAGACCAAGGAATTTTGTATCATCCACTACTGGTATTGGTGACCCATCCAGTGTTAGATGAGGGTCTTCATGATGCGTACGTAGCTGACAAAAGTGCATACAATTAGTTTTAGATTTAGAAAATTTAAAATCATTTTCATCAGACCAGGTCTGAAGTTTATTGAGACATTGTTGTAATTGTCTCTCAATAGTGTTCATGCACGATAACATATAACAAAGTCGTCAACATATAATAGAGATCAATCCACACCAGGATTGATGCTTTTAACTATACTTAATAACTTTATAATTTTTATATTAAAAAGGGTGACAGAGAGTATGCTGCCCTGTGGCACACCAATCTTCTGCCATGAATGTCAGCGAGTGTTGAACCCATTCGGACACGAAACTGTCTATCATCTAAGAAATTCTCTATACAAATTGCTAATCGGCCTCTAAGACCAAGGTCATAATTCATAATACCGTACTTCCATGCAGTATCATAAGCTTTCTACAAGTCAAAAAATACATCGACTAGATGTTCTTTCTTTATTAAAGCTTCCCTAATAAATGATTGAAATCGAATGAGATTGTCTATTGTGCCTCGTTGGCGCCGGAATCCGCTTTGATACTTTGTTATCACTTTGTTGGATTCCAACCTTATTAATTATATCAAGAACGGTAGAGAGACAGGTTTCAGGTAAGTGTTTAAATAATTGATAATGGATATCATCAGGACCAGCTGATGTATCATGAGCCTTTTTAAGGGATTTTCGAAGTTATATGAGAGTGAACAGTTGATTGTATTTCTCCATTTTTTTCGAATTCAGCTTCTTCTGTACTTTTAGTTTCTTATTATTTTTAGAAAATTTGACAATTTTCAGAAGAATAGATTTTAGAAAATGTTTCTGCCTAAGTGTTATATCTTTAACAGATGTAATATCTCCATTATCAGTTTTAAGATGATTTACACAACTAGAATTACCGTTTATTTTCCAGGCCATTTCCCACGTCTTCTAAGAGATGAGCGAAAGTTCGGCCTAGAGACGTAAGATCTCCAAGATTTCCTCTTGCTATCCTTAATATTAATAGTACGAGGGGTTTTTGCTTGGAAAGAACAATGTTTGTTCTTACAATGTTTGTTCTTACATTTTTCCATGATAGCAATCTGGAACGGGTAGCTGATATAGTTTAATTCGAACAATAATAGGTGTATCATTGTAACTTTGGCATCACATTTTGGATGTTCATTTTTGCACATTATTATACTCGTATTTTGATAATTGTTAATATACTTTTGACTATAATTAAGTTTACAATTCATATTAGTTTAATGCAGAATAAATAAGAGTTGTTTCAGCATTGCATTCTGCTTAAATCACTAGATTAAAATTGGAAGTCAAATTACCCCACCCATTATTGACACATTTTTTAAGGTTAGTATAATCATATGTTTTACATTTATATATATAAACTGTTCTATGTTCACGCAACGTTCAGGCCTGTGCTTGCTTATATAAAGAAATATAAAAAGATCGGACAGGGAAAGTTGCATTCAAGGAGGACAGTCAACCACAAAATACAGAAACAGACAGACAAACAGACAAACAAGAAGGCAAAAGCAATAATAAATGCAAACGACATCACAAACACAAAATGGTAGACAATAGGGCTACCGCCTTGGAACGGTCAGTGGCAAAGTAGGCCACTGGGGGTTTAAACCGGTTCTAGGGTGCACCAAACCTCACACTTACCCTACTGTCATCCCATTAAAACAGGACAGTGTAAATAAAGAAATCCCCGCCATGATCTAATCTCTAACCAACAAGGCAGCATCAATAGGCAATATAAGTAAAACACAAATATGCTCGTGTAAATATAATACAAAAACAAAATAGCCTAGAAAGCCACAATGAAGGTACTCAATGACTTGGCAGAAGCCAGAGCAGTAAGAGAATAAACCATTAAGGGCACGACAAGAAAGATCATAGACAAACATCAAACGCCACCGTCCCAATGGGCTTTAGGTAGGCGTCATCATAGGGTCCACAGCCTGTCCGGTCATCGTACAATTAAAGAGGAAAGCATAGTGGCGAACTGTAAAAAGGTCCACCACCAAGCATGCAGTACGTTGCAAAATGATAGGGTCATAACCTCTTATGATAAACATTTTAACAAGTTTAACAAAGATAGTATGAAAGTGATCATGACCAAGAATCTTACGAAGTTTATAAATCACATCACCATAGAAGTCAGGTTGTGATAGTCCTTGTCGCCGAAGAGTCCTTAAATTATTTTTATATTTGGAAAGAAGATCAGGGTTACGATAATAAAATTGTGCAAAGGTTTTACGAAGTTTATGGTAACGGTAACCCTGATTGAGTAACTTTTTAGTTATACAAAGATTACGAATATTAAAGTCCTCAACTCGGGTACAAGCTCTAGAAAAACGAATAAGTTGAGACACATACACCCCATAAGAAGTTGCTCGGGGAACATCCCCATCCAAGTGGGGATAATTAACAATGTCAAAATTAAAATCATCTCTCTTGTCATAGATTTTGCTAATTATTTTACCATTTTCAATCGAAAGATCTAAATCAAGAAAAGAAGCGTTATTATCAGACATATTAGCTTTATTAAGCTGAAGTTCTTTAGGATAAATATAATTAACCATAGTTGGAAAGAAAGGGTTGTCAATGTTCAATATGTCATCCAGATACCGAGAGGTGTCATTAAAGGCTTCAATGACATCTGCCTGGGTATCTGGTAAAAGACTCAACATGAAATCCCTTTCATAGCAAAATAAAAACAAATCTGCGACAAGTGGTGCACAGTTCGTACCCATAGGGATACCAACAATTTGTCTATAAACGGTGGTTCCATACCTGACGAAAATATTATCTAATAGGAAGATGAGTGCTTCACAAACTTCATAGCAAGTCCACATAGTACAATTGTCTAAACTGCAAGCCTGAAAAGAGCATCGAACAGGAAGTGTATTAAGTCTTCCTCAGAAGACACAAACAGTCCAAAGGATTTTAGATAAGGAAAATGTGAGTGTTTCCGCTTTTTATAAGTCCATTTTGAATATGTATTACACATAAAGATACGAAGCAAAGGTTTACACATGCAAACACAAAATCCAACTACATGTCTATTTTATTGTCTTTAATTGCAATGTATGTCTATTTTAACGATGTTTAACACCAGTTTGAATTACCCCCACCCACATCAATCACAATAAAGAAGTATGCATATGAAATTGAAAACTATTATATGCATTTGAACGAAAAACATCGAAGAAAAAGTGTAATATATAAACTACTATACTAACTACTAACCATGGGAAATATGTGTTAGAAGTGGTACAGTTGTTACAATAACACCTTCTTAACATATTCTTTGCATTTTATTATAGTCATAACCTATTTTTGTGCGTGCTGAAATAGTGCAAACTGAATGACAGTTACCTAAAACAAATCGGAAGTGTATTGCCAATGACGGGTGTCGTTGCGACAATGACAAAGCCTATCAAACATGGGTATAAGTACTGCCTTAAACTGTCTCTCATTGATCTCAATATTACGAGTAGTATTTACTTAATATTTGTTGTTGACAGAAAGTATTCTTTTACTTTTAATTTTGTGTGTGAAGTTATTGAAGATGCGCTTTAAATGAAACATAATTGAATGAATTGGATGTTGTTAAATGGGTTAGCAACACATTATACAAGTGTTATTAAGACCCGCCACAGACAGAGGGGAGATATACTTTGGAATACGGGAACCTGCCATAATTAGGCAGGGACCCAACTTCTCGTATCGTGCAAAAAAACACTTTTGGTTTACCTGGAAAGATATACTCGTGATATTTTGCATATCAATAGCAGAAACTGTGGTATATACGAAACCACTGTATGGATTAATGGTATTCTTTGCATTTCGTAACACCAAAGCATTTTCTAAGGAAGCCCGTAAGTGATAAGAAAATATTGATATTCAAAGAAAAAATGTGTACAAGTTTATATTTTAGCGATTTGATTTTGTTCTGTATATAAATAAGACATAAGCACGCCTGATTATATCCTGTTTATGCAGAATGCAATTTTCAACATTTTTTTTTTAAATTAAAAGCGGTTTAAGGATTGAAAATGGCGGTCAGATGGATCGAGGGAGAGACGGGTATACACCTTTTGGCTAAAGCTTTCATGCACGTTGTTAATAACTTCTGCAAATTGTTATCGGTTAAAACCAACTTTACTGTGGAGCGTTATATCGTTAAAATGCCACTTTCTTAATAGCAAGGCCGATTTTCTCCTTTTCAGAATAGAGTTATGACCCTCGAGTTACTTAACAAAGATGCACATTTTGGGTAAAGCTTAGGTGCAAGGTTTTGATAACTTCTTTATCTTTTTTTGGATTTTAACTAAAAAAGCTGTGAAAAGAAATATAAAAAGATCGGACAGGGAAAGTAGCATTCAAGGAGGACAGTCAACCACAAAACACAGAAACAAACACGCAAACAGACAAACAAGAAGGCAAAAGCAATAATAAATGCAGCCTTATATCAAACAGACATCACATCCTTACGATCAATGTGGACCTTTGCGCTTTCTAAATAGAGCTATGGACCCTGATTATCTACGAAAATACATTTTTGTGTTGAGTTTATGTTGATTAATCAAGTTTTGTTGAAAATTAAACAACATTTTGGGTGGAAATTTTATATACAAATAGGATACCAGTAAATGTTAATAATGTTTATGATACATCAAATTGTTTTGCCATTTTGGAATAGAGGTATGGCCCTTAATCTACTTAGAAATTATGATTATTGCAACCACGATTTTTAATTGTGTAGGGTATAAACCATATCTTTTAGTGTGAAGTCTTAATAACATTAACATACTGGCGGATATTTAGAATCCGTTTTATGGTAGCTTTTTAATTTCTTAATACAGTTATGTATCTTTAATTTACCTTGAAAATAGGATAGTAGTTACTGCAATTACTGTCTTGTCAAACTGTAAATTTCCAAATTGGTTACTAATTTTGCCACAGTCACATGATTGTATTTATCAGAAAAATAACGGGTTTTTATTGACTAGTTTCGTTGGAAGGCGATTGAGCGACGTCAAAGTTTGGGTATGTTGTCTGTCAGAGTTTCTCCAAAACATCTTGAATACTATCTAAATGATTTATTTGAAATTTGCACTTTTGTTACATATGATCATTAACTGTCCAACCAACATTGGTGTTTCTGTGACCTTGAGTTTCAATTCTAGGTTCTGATTGATTGAGCAGGCAACTTTTGGTTAAGAATGTTGTCAACGTTTTTCAAACACATCATAAACTTGAATACTTTCCTACGGATTGTGTCGCCTTGATCCATGAGACCCAATATATTAAATAGTGTCACAGAGTCATGTTTCAGTTTAAAACTATAAGTATCACTAAATGTTATCTATATCCTATTTCGAGTCAGAAACAAATTATGGTATAAAAGTCGAGAAGGAAATATAACATACACAGAACACAGTCAGTCAACCAAACACACGTATTTGAAACAAACACCAATCACAAGGATAGAAAAGAGAAAAGTATGCGAAATGGGAAACTCAAACGGTTGGAAATATGGGTACCTCCTTGGAATGGTCAGTGATAATATGGGTACCTCATTGGAATGGTCAGTAACATAAAGGCCGCTGGGGTTAAACCTGGACTAAAATTCATCAATATGTTTGAGTCTAAGAATCAGACTCAAATCTGAGATTCAAACTCAGACTCAAAAAAATGAACTCCAGTTTATTCATCAAAAATCTGAGTCGGATTCTCAGACTCAAAAGTTGAGTCTGAGTTCTAAATCTTGAGTCTACTATCAAGCAGTCTCAAGCTCTGAGTTTGCAGGAAACAAAATGGCCGTTGTTCACAGACAAATTGTACAGCAGATCATAAATAGGCGTCTACCAAGACCCAGGGTATTTTTAGATAGGGAAAACCCATTAGAGTATTTGAATGATGTTGAACTTTTTAAAAGGTATCGATTTCGTAGGGACACAATCGTGTTTATTGTTAATATGGTAGACGAAAACGTGCGGCGTACAACTGAACGCTCCCTCCCTGTTCCCCCAGTGATGGTTGTTTGTGCATTTTTGCGGTATGTGGCCACGGGCGACATGCAGCTGACTGTTGCGGACAGTTTAAACCTTTCGCAGTCAACAGTGAACAGATGTTGTCGTGTTATGAGCGACTTGCTGTCGTCAGAAGGCATGACGAGAAGATTTATTTTCTTTCCAAAAGGCCAAGAAGCTATAGACATGAAACAGCGGTTCGGCAGCATTGCAGGTAAAGTATCTTCAAGTACGTCTGTAAAATGTAAATACAAACCGTTTCTCTGTCTTGACACCAAACTTTGACGTATGGATTTAATTTCTTTATCAGAGAGCTCTTAATTTAACAACGTGCTAAGCAGAGTTAATGTTAGTACGACCAAATAAAGAGTTCATGCAGTATAGCATTTACCGTAACGGTAAAGGGAGATGAGTCTGTATGTCATTTTATAGTCTATTTCAATATGGTATGGGGCTCTTTAAGGATAAGTTAAAACTGTTATAGTTGGACTTCACGATTTAAAATTTAAATCAACAATCCATGGGCTCGTGGATTAAAACAACATCAATGATAAATTATAACCAGATATTACCACCTAAAACTATAACTGTGAAAGATAAGTATGCATTATGCACTATACATTATCCTCTTTCGAGGCCTCTACAACTTCCAACACAGATGATCGTAGGCGTAGGAGCTGGGAGCCACGGGGTGAGGTGGGCGCCCACACATCACAATGTATGCTTCTGTCCCCGCCCCCTCCAATTATTCGAGAAAAAAAAATGGTTACCGCTCAAAAATTACGTTTTACCCTATATAATGTTTTGGTCAAATAAATTGAGCATGGATAACGGTGTTTTTTTTGCTGGTCAAATATTTTTGAATGAAAGAGTTAAAGAGCGGACACAAATAGGATGTGCGAACAGACGGAATGCATTTCTGAATCACTTGGATAAAAAAATAACAAGAGATACGTCCGTTTCCTAAATGCTACAGAGTCTCTATATTAATCAATCTTTTATTTGTATGCGTGTCTTTATTTGTAACTTTATCTTCACCAGCTTATGTCGAAATCGGATATTCAAACGATCACATTTAACGCAGGTCATCATATCCTGCTTGCAACACATTCAACACATACACACATACAGACAAAACACGTACACACATGCGCAATAAAATATAAATACGGTACCATGCCAGGCAAAAAGCAGGGCTGTATGCGTATCCCGCATTTTCTCCACAAGCCCATTAAGTATAAATACGGACGACCCATAAAAGCGGTCGTCGCGTATCCCGCATTTTCCCGACCCATCCAACGCTGCAAAATCTCACATACCAGTCCAAATGCAACACCTTTAGCCGAACATCGTGAAAAGCTAGTAACGCGAAATTAGGTTAAATTAACCGACAGTGCTAGCTATGGCTTATATGCCGTCCGATTAAATTATTGTAACTGAAGTTAATAAGTTTGGTCTGTTGACGACTCGGTTTGTTGTTGTTAAATAAATCCTTAATAATTCACAATTTTTTTTATTTAGGCACTTGTATGATCAAAGAACACATTATTTAAATGATATGAACAACTTGTTCCAAGTTTCATCGAAATCCAACAGGACGTTTAAGAGGAACATTTTAACTTTAAATTTGTTGACGTCCCAGTTCAATGTCAAAGGGCTATAACTCTTAATAATTCACAAAATGTTTTATTTAGGCACTTGTATGATCAAAGAACACATTATTTAAATGATATGAACAACTTGTTCCAAGTTTCATCGAAATCCAACAGGACGTTTAAGAAGAACATTTTAACTTAAAATTTGTTGACGCCCCAGTTCAATGTCAAAGGGCTATAACTCTTAATAATTCACAAAATGTTTTATTTAGGCACTTGTATGATCAAAGAACACATTATTTAAATGATATGAACAACTTGTTCCAAGTTTCATTGAAATCCAACAGGACGTTTAAGAGGAACATTTTAACTTAAAATGTGTTGACGCCCCAGTTCAATGTCAAAGGGCTATAACTCTGTAAAAAACATTGAAAAAAAAACAACGTGATATGCACAAGTAGACATCCTACCAATGCTTCCTGCCAAGACTTTCAACAAGTGGTTTGGAAAGAGAAATAATTTTTAAAGTAAAATGTCCAAGGGCCATAACTCCATCAAAAAAACAACAAGAGTTCAATGACCTTGAAGCTCTATTGATAGGTTTTGGATAGCAAGATCAGCATTCCTGTGAAGTTTCATGAAAATCCGTCAAGTTGTTTCATAGGAGTAGTCGCTGCAAGTTTTCATTATATAACTCTATGTAATCTATGTTTAACGTCAAATCAAAAAAAAAATTGACAAGGATCAACATCATGTCATACTGATTATTTTAGAAAAAGTCCCATATCAATATCACTTATAGTTTTCAAAAAGTAGTCGCTACAAACTTGTTTTTTGAAAATCTATTTTTAACCTTGGCTGCCATCTTGAATTTCCGGCCGACCTGAAGATTTGCCAAGTTTTGCAAGGATCAATTAGGACGGACAGACAGACGGACGTACGGACGACGGACGCCGCACCACGGCATAAGCTCTGCTGATCTCTGATCAGTAGAGCTAAAACTGATCATACCGATGCTTCCTGCCAAGTTTCGTCGAAATCCAACAAGTCGTTTAGAAAGATTAGCGATGACAACATTGATGACAGACAGACTCCTCCACTTCGTTGGGAGAGACACTCATAATAACACATATAATCTGAATATTTACATTCACTTTATCTTGAAAAAAGAGAGTATAATTTCGAGAAAAAAATAACTTTTCAAGCTACTTTATGTTCATCCAATGTATCTCAAAACGAAGGCAAAACTGTTGCTCATGCATCAAATGTCACACTAGAAAATGGCTATAATACATTGATGGAAGTTGCTTCTTATGCTTTTTTTTTATCATTATCAACCTCCCAAGGCACATTATTGTTGGTACTATAGTGATGGGAAAATAATGTAAATATAAGCGATGATTCGCAAATTTTCAGTCTTTATGCGGTTTCAAACACCGTTAGGAAATAAGAAATTTACCATAAAGCGCTAATCGCTTCATCGAATTTGCAATACCGGCATTTAAACTGAATAAATGCCGAAAAATGTGAAATAATTCTTAATTTGAAGTAAAATGCATAATAAACAAAGTCAACTCATTGTATTTATTTGCAGAAGGGGAGTGTTATCTTGTTATGACATAAATATAATAATATGAAATACAGTAGTGTAATAAATATGCAATTTGTAAATCATGTCAGAATCATCAATTGTTCAGGGTGTTGAGTCGGAGACCCGGAAGAATGAACAAAAAAATACGTATTCAGTTTCAAATCAATTCATTTCAATTTTATTCAGGTAAAATATTCATATTCAAGTTATAACAAACAATTGGTAAGATGAGAAAATAAATAACAGATAAACATATTATATAATTAAAAATCCGACTATTATCAATTATCACAGAAATTCTATCACATTATCAACAACAGCTTTATTAATGCTATATCACAGAAGTTATAGTCATGCATTTTAGTTTCAATTTAGTTTTTAAAATGTGTTATCACTGATATTGAAAATAATATAATATTCATTTACTCCATTGTATAAACAAGAGGTCAATGACCTTGAAGCTCTACTGATAAGTTTTGATAGCTAGATCAGCATTACTGTAAAGTTTCATGAAAATATGTCAAGTAGTTTCAGAGGAGTAGTCGCCGCTACAACTTTTTACTATGTAACTATGTAAACAAAGATGGCCGCTGGCAGCCATGTTTAATGTTGAATCAAAATAAATTTCAACAAGAACCACATCATGTCATGATGATCATTTTAGGGAAAGTCCCATATCAATATCACTTATAGTTTTCAAGAAGTAGTCGCTACAAACTTGTTTTATAAAAATCTTTTTTTTTATAGCCGTGTAAGGTTTCATGAACATCCATCCAGTAGTTTCAGATGAGTAGTCGCTACAAAAAAAGTTTACGGACAGAAGGACGGATGGACGGACGACGCACCACGGCATAAGCTCTGCTGATCTTTGATCAGTAGAGCTAAAAACAGAAATAAGCCTGATCAAATAATTAATTTACATTGGATCTTGTAACCCTTTTTACATAAAGCTCGAAAGTTTATTTCCACTGCGGTCCTTGAATCATTGAATTTAAATGCACATATTAAGATCCTACATGTATTCATCAGCATCAATACTGATTTCAGGCTTTCCAAACGTAATCGGTTGCCTTGACGGAACCCACGTGTCCATCAGAAAGCCGAAAGCTAATGATCGTACAGAAGACTACATGGGGAGAAAGGGTGCTACGCTAAATGTGCAAGTAAGTAAAAAAGTAACCAATGCTTGATTCTAAAGTTTGCATATTTATGATATCAAGAAGACGCACATTTCTTAAATCTACAATCGACTGTTTTTTAAAATCTTTAATCTTTTATTTGACTGACAAAATTATGGCATCAATCCAAATACGAATTTAGCTATCCGACTGTATTTCATTTTCATGTCCTTAGTCTCTAAACTAGCCCTGATGATCTGACCAATTAGGCAGAGGTCATGAACTGAATTGAACTGAATTGGGTTTTAAGGCGCACCAACAAATGAAAGGTTATATGGCACCTAACAGGAATGAACGTACCAGGCTCATCCTCCATTTACATCAAGATAAAAAATATGGAGAATGGGCCTAAAACCTGCAGAACTGCCGAGTTGCTGCAAATTCTATAGTAGACACTTCATCATTTAGGATGGAGCCACGTTTTCATATGCGGTGTAGCAGAGGTCATGAGCAATACAATTAACATAATTAGCAGCGATATGCTGGGCATCGTTTTTAAACGATACTGCGCGGGGAAAATGGTTCACTATTTCATTATCATGACAAGGTTATTATCAATTATTTTTGCGTTTTTCATATAAACTTTGAACGCAGTACAGTTATTTAATTAAAGGGAATGTAGCGACACAGCCAAACAAGCTCTGTTATTAAGAGTTCTGAAAAAACTTGGAAAAAGATGAAAGAATGATCAAAATCGGATGATAGACAAGAAAGATAAGACAATTTGAAGGTTGTTTAAAACGTTTATGGGAGACTCCATTTTGAGAACTATGATGTCATAGTTCAAAATTACTATATATGGAAATAAGGAATATGGATCAGTAGCATTTAAAGCTAAGCAAATCACTGCAAATGAATGCAAAATACTTTACTGGTCATATAAAACATTATTGCCATTAAGTATGCATATTTTTCATACAGTTGCCGTCATTTATTCCCTATAAATCGGTAATTTTTCGTATTCATAAATATTCCATATATGGCCATTTAGAACTGTGATGTCATAGTTTTCAAAATTGCGGCTTTCATATCCGTTTCAACAGGACCTTCAAATGATCATATCTTCTTTGTTTATAGTCCAATTTTCAGATATTCTTTCACCCCTTTTCAAGTTTCAGAACTGTAAATAATAAAGATTGTTTGGCTGTGTTGCTACATTCCCTTTAAGTTTAACCATGTACCTCATCATATTTTAAATGAAATATGCGGTTTTAACTAAATGGTAGATACTGTGATACATTGGATCACAAATAAGAAGTGAAAAATAAGATCCCCATGTGATGCCAATGTTTGTTTTTAAATACTTCACAATTGTAAAAATTAACATTCAATTAGTCGTGCATAAGGTCTTGTTAAATTAATTTCTTTTCAGTATATCTGCTATTAAAAATAGCACTTACAAATACAAGTGAAGCTTTGGATGATTATCCTAGGTTTATAAAGCAACGCTAGTGTTATTGAGAGATAGGCGCAATTATAGTTATTCACATATTTCAGGCAGTATGTGATGTCGACTACAAGTTGAGATATGTACAGGGACGCTGGCCAGGAAGGATGCACGATGCACGATGCTGGAGAAACTCATATCTAAAGTTGAAGTTTGAAAATGGTAAAAACAGTTTTACAAAACAAAACTTCTCCTTTGTGACCTATGTTGAAAATTAAATATTTGTAATTCAAAATCACTCATTAATATCTTAATACAATATTATAAAGTACTAATAATAAGAATCAGAACACGTCTAGTGTTCGGAATCGGTTGAAAATTCATGATCGATCATCAGAATTTTCAACCAACCGATGATTGATCATTAATCGATTAAACATGGCTTTCATATAAGACATCAGTGCAAGCATATATACAGAAAAAAATGTAGTTTAACAAATCAACAAAATAGAGCTATCCTGATGTAGGTACTAACTTTAAAACTACAACTTACTTAAATGTATAACCGATAAGTGTTCTTTGAATTATTGTATAGGTAAGTTGCATATTTTTCTTCATACCAGGGACTTATCAAGGAATTCTCTTGGGTGACAGTGGTTATCCGACGACCAGGTACTTAATGACATCCTACCTACAACCAGCAAATGCAGCTGAAAACAGGTTCAACCGGCGACTGTGTAGGACCAGAGTCCTCATAGAACAGACATTTGGTATACTAAAACAGAGATTCCAGATAATGGAGAAAAAAATAAGGGCAAAGCCTACTCGAGCTGGAAAGTATGTTGTGTCCTGCAGTGTTCTACACAACATTGGCATTGACAGGCACGACATTGTTGATGTGCCGAGAGTTGTACCAGCATTTGATCCAAGAATTGATCATATTGCTGGAGCTCGTGTAGAAGGTAGAGCTATGCGTCAGCATATCACAAATACATACTTTGTCTGAGCCAAAAACAAATAGACCGTATGGCATAGCCTAACATGTGCTGAAAAATGGTTTTAAACACCATGCTATCAACCCAAAATGTATATTAGTACTTTGGTAATTACATTACTATACATGTACTACTATCAGGACTAAATGTAAAATAAAGGTTTATAAGCTCTGGTATACTATGGCTAGATCATTTAACCCAAGTAATATAACATGTGTGGTTTCGGTTATAGGATTTTCCCCCAAAAACAAATATAGGAATTTCAAAATTAAAACTAGTCAAATTTAGTCATCAACATACTAATTTACCTCTTTTTCTATTACTGCATTTACATTACCAGTATTTATCACATAACGTCCCTAGTTAGCAGTGGCGAACACCCATTAATATTCTATTGTATGACACACCTGTAATACAACCTGGAACGATTTTGATTGGTTGAGTTAAACCTGTAACACTACGCAAGTTCATTAACTGAAACTGTTTTATTATTTACAAATTACCCAGATCTGAGTCATAAACTTATTATTTGTGACAGCTTATAAAAATAATGCACGTTATATAAAACATTTTGTTTGGTTTGTTAAAAAGTTGACGTAAACTGCTATTTTGCAAAGAGGTAAAACACAAACTCTTTATTATGCAACGTTATGTGTGAGACGCGACGTTACGGTTCTATGTCCATCTGAATTAATTTTTACTAATTTGATTGCAATGTTATGTGATAAAAAGGATCTTAAACTCGTTCCCATTCCATATTAGATTTATGAAACTCGTTACGAATTATTTTTAACTCGCCAAAACGCTCGTTAAAATTAAAACAAGAGCATCAAGAATTGCAGGGCAATCAATAGTCCCCCACCAGCCCAGACAGGCATTTTCCAGACATTTCCTATGATGGAGGTCAAAGATCAAGGTCAAGGTCACAATGATCTTATTTTGGTACGCGACACTGCTATCCCAAGATGTATTCACATACCAAGTTTGGTATCTCTAAAAGTTATAGTATTGAAAATACGGTCCAGACAAGCATTTTCTATTACAGAGGTCACAGGTGAAGGTCACAGTGACCTTATTTTGGTACGCGACACATTGCTATCCCAAGATGTATCCACATACCAAGTTTGGTATCTCTAAGTGTTATAGTATTGAAAATATGGCCCGGACAAGCATTTTCTATGACAGAGGTCACATGTCAAGGTCAAGGTGACCTTATTTTGGTACGTGACACATCGCTATCTCAAGATGTATTCACGTATCAAGTTTGGTATCTCTAAGTGTTATAATATTGAAAATACGGTCCAGACAAGCATTTTCTATGATAGAGGTCACAGGTCAAGGTCACAATGACCTTATTTTGGTATGCGACACACCGCTATCTCAAGATGTATTCACATACCAAGTTTGGTATCTCTAAGTGTTATAGTATTGAAAATACGGTCCAGACAAGCATTTTCTATTACAGAGGTCACAGGTGAAGGTCACAGTGACCTTATTTTGGTACGCGACACACCGCTATCCCAAGATGTATCCACATACCAAGTTTGGTATCTCTAAGTGTTATAGTATTGAAAATACGGTCCAGACAAGCATTTTCTATGTATTTTCTATGACAGAGGTCACAGGTCAAGGTCACAAATTACCTTATTTTGGTACGCGACACACCGCTCTCCCAAGATGTATTCACATATCAAGTTTGGTATCTCTAAGTGTTATAGTATCGAAAATGTTTGAGAAAAAAGATTTTTTTTTTTATATAGATCTACAATATTAAAGATAAAGGATGCTTTTCTACAGTGTATTGATGATCGTACAGACCTGAAAGCCTCTCTAAAACGGAAATTACTGGAACCACACATATTGTATTATTTGGTCATATATATGTACTATCTTCTGTTATGGATATTTATGATTTAATTTAAATGAGTTAAACCAAAAGCATCTATAACAGAAGAACCTGAAGAAAATTCAAACAACATTTTTTTGTTGTAATATTCAGTTTTTGCTAAATCAAATTTCTCTCTGCATTGATTTTTTCAGTATCTGCTTTCAAGCGCTTAATTTCTAACTCAAGCCGATCACAGTCTAGCGACAAAAGTCGCTCTGAAAGGACTAAAGGTGCTGTTGTCTGACTAACCATTGGACTAACCAAAGTTCTCTTTTTTGATCTGAACTGTCGATCTGAAAAAGAAATAAAAATAATATTGGCAATAGTGCACATTGGTGAAATAATACAAATTTCATGGCAATATAACAAACTCCCACACAATATAAATCCTAAAACACATGTTGAGGTAAACTGCTATTTTACAAAGAGGTATACATGTTAAGTACTGCCAAATGCATTCAAGATAATCTCCTAATCTGGAGGAAATAAAGAAATAAAGGTATGGATTATCCCACTCTAAATAAATTAAATATCATATGATATCTCACTTCAATGATGCGCATCATTGAATATTTTTCCAACAATTGCTTGAAATGGGTAAAAAATAAAAATAAAATCTAAATGCAGAGTTACGGTAAGTTTGTTTAAAAAATAATAAATATGTACCTGTGTTTTATCGGTGAATAAAATACAGTTAGTCGTTCAGATGCCAGTAATTAAATCATTAGTCGTTCGGACGCCAGTAATTAAATCACAAGTGCGTTAGCACGAGTGATTTAATTACTGGCATCCGAACGACTAACTGTATTTTATTCACCGATAAAACACAGGTATGTATTTATTATTTTGATTCTAACACAACAATAACCCCATTGTTTACGCTATTGTTGGGACACTATATATTATCTCGGAGGTCAAGGTAATCAGGCTGCTATGTTTACAGGCTGTTCCATTGGGCGCCCCCGTATGCAAAGTTCTGCGTTTCAATACACTAGTAGTCACGTGACAAACAATTAGTCATTGCGTACGTCATATAGCTTGCGCTGTATGACGTCAAACGTTCTCAGCTTGTTCAAGATGCTTATATTAATGTTATATGCACTGATGCATATGATGGGTTTATTTCGGGTGTGTGCATGGTTTGAGAGCATGGCAAGTTTGTTGTAATTAACATTTCATTAAAATAACTGTTGAGTTTGTCTTCGTGACGTATATTAACCAAGTGACGTCATGTAATGTGGCGCTTCCAACGGATGAAATATATGCGGGGAATTAATGGAACAGCTCTCTTCTTTATGTATTATGAAAGACTGCGGAGGTCGTGTTAAATATTGTACATGGGATGAAACCAGCTGTGATGTATACTACACCATACAACTTTATCTTGTTTATAAATGCAAACAAATCATATTTATGTTTTATGCCGCTTGATTTTGGACAATGTTTCATTATAAAAGTAACATGTTCAAATTGTTCATATATATATATAAGTATGTCTCTATCTGATAACTTACTTTCACTTGTTTTACATTTGAAACTAGAAATTTGTCCATGGGACACAGATGCATTTATTTCATGAAATTTTACAATTCCAAGGGACATAACTCTGGAAGTACTGGGGCAATAAGGCCGAAAATCAAACTTGGCAGAGACATTGTGCCCATATACAATATGACCATGTTTGGAGAATTACCCAAGTTAATAATGTGGACAACATCTTTTTGCACGGACGGATGCACTTTGTTGCGGGGGGCATAAAAAGGTTATTAAAAGGGCCTCAAAGAAGATTGATTTGACTGTGTCCACTATAATTAAATTACTTGCTTATTTACTTACTAACTCAAATCAATGTTTTTATTTACTATTATGATTACCTTTACTGCTTCTTCCAGTGGTTGTGGCCTCAGGCCGACAGGGACTTACACTTCCTGGTGTTGATGGAGTTGACGGAGCTGTGAGATTTGATAGAATAAAGTTATTACATTGATACACAAGTACCGTAATTGTGTATTAAATGTATGGCGTGCATTATGATTTTAGTTTATTTTTTTCTTTAGTATCATAATTTAATTATTAAGGTTTGATTCAATCATTCATAATTGGATTGATGCCTATACTTTTTTTTGCAAATAACTATTCTTCGAATAAATGTACATTTTACTGATTTTTTTGAATTGTTCAAGAGTTTACCGATAGAAAAAAATGAGAAACTCAAAATGTAAATTATATTTAACATAAAAGGGACACATAGCTGTTAAGGTTTTAAACGTGCAGCTTCCCCTAAGTTTTTCTACAAAACTTGCATTTGAAAATCACTATTAATAATATTAATAATTATTCGAAAAGGTCAATGCAATTTGTTTTTGCATATTGTAATTACATTCTATGGGTGAAAGATCAGGATTTCTGTGAAAGAAAATTCATAAATGCTTAATAGTAATAACTTACTTCAAACGCAAAAATAACAAACTGTGATGCTGTCATGACATAATAATTTGTTACTTCATCAAGGTCATCTTGAATGATTATTTGGTTAAAATCATTAAAAATGTAAATAGTGCCTGTTTGATACTGAATTTATTAAACTAGTTGGATAAAATTATCTGATGCGAGTTTAATAAATTCAATATTAAATAGACACGAATGTGAGATTCTATTTATTACATAACTCCTAAAAAGCCTCAAAAGCAAACTTTATTTAGTGTAGCTGCCTATATATATAACGTTGTTATACGATGACGTCGTTTGTTTACATGATGACGCCTATGTTGACTCGGTCTTGTTCGTACAATGCCGAACAACCAGTATTTTAACGGCTGCAGAAATGGACGAGACAATTCAGATGTACTCCGAGCTGAGTGGAAAAGACATAACGATGATTCGACCTTCATGTGCATTGTTATTTCACTAGTGAAATATGATAAATATAGCATAGCTTTATTACACTCCCAAGCCGCAAGTTATGTGATAAAAAATAGATATATTTTATGCTTAGCAGTGAAATAGTGGATTTTATCAATGAAATAAAAGTGGTATTTCATTCGTGTGAAATATAGAATTTTATTTTTTCACTGCTGGAACTACTCTTTTTTTTTTCCAATGTCAAAAACTATTTATATTTTCATTTGTTTGGAAAATAACTGTTTAATATATATCATTCGCCGGTAAATGGTCTAACTAAGAAAATGACCTATGGTTTTTAAAACGGTCAAGTATTTCAGAATTGTTGTCATTTACAGTGAAAAATGTCAGTTGGTAATTTTGCTAAAAAAGTTGTATCATTGGATTGGTGGAAATAACTTAACTAACTTAGTAAGAGAATGAGTCGTAGATTATTGAAATCGGTAAAGTAGTTTAGAAGTTATGGGGAATTAAAAACATACGTGTATTATGATTAAAAGGATGTTAATAATTTTTTTGTTTTCCTGCATACTGCAGTACACTTTGATTATAAAGCATAGAATAAAAAGAAAAGTTGTTGTTTAGTCATGAATAACAGATTTTATTTCATCTCGAAGTGATCAAACTTCAATATTTTCACTCATGCTTCAAACTTCAGTATTTTCACTCATGCTTCGCATTCGTGAAAATATAAAGTTTTCACACTTCTCGATGAAATAAAATCTGATATTCACTCCAAAACAACAAATATCCTATACTTATTCAACTGCTGGGTTTGATAATTATATGGAAAACCGCTTGTTCATAAAAGAACCACACGCATACCACTTTTATATAAATAAGGGGTCAGAAAATGAGATGAATGCTTGTTAAATATTTCAAGATTGCAAAGTGTGCCTTTATATTGAACCATAACTTTACTGACCAAAACTCAAAGTAGTTATAGGAGTGTTCATTTTGTAATTTATTGTAGAATAAATATAATGGTTTATTTCATTAGCGATCATTATACTGCATTTGAAATATATACAATAAACCAATTTTAGTAACGTGTATTATGATTAAAAGGATGTTAATAAAGTGTTTATTGAAAATCTACCAGACTGTTCAATGTTTACAAATATATCAGTCCACATCTGCTATTAAGGCAATTCTTGAACGCATGATTTGCTGTTTCCAGACTCGTGGCATTCACATAAAACAAGCTTGACTATTGAGAATTTACTATTGAGAAATCTGAAAACATTGTAAAATTGAAATGAATTTGACTTTTTTTAAATCAGAAAGTCAGAAAAGAAATACAGAAAACGGTTATGAAATTGATTCATTCAATCAATGAATTCTCAAAAAAAGTGCTTGTTACTTTCAACAAATTAAGCCATTTGTTTGTTTTACGAAGACAATAAACAACTTTTGGACAAATAGTTTTATGATAACATAAAGAAATTAATGACGCAGGGTTGCTTTAAAATCTAGTGTTAGCGTTTTACCCTCCGTGTCGATCCCGCCTGGAATTCCATCTGTTATTGATCTACCCTCCAGATGTCCAGCTAGTTGTTCCTCTGTTTCAGTGAGAGTAGGACCTGCACCACCACCAGTCGGTGGATGTCTCATGTCGGCAATTTTGCTCAGGGCTAAAAGAATTAAAGTCCTTTATGATAAAAAAGTTTAATAATGCATATTATGATATATAGTATTAGTCTTATAGATTAAAATCATTCGCAAATTCACTTTTTTTTTACCACTTTTACATCATTTGCAGGACTTTTATTTCGTTCATAAACAGGGGCCGATATTCGGCCGATTTTTAAATTTTGTTTAAATAATTTTAAAAATTAAAAGCAAAGACCTACATGTATACACATTTTATGTGCATGTTAAAGTAATAAATAAATACAATAAAAACAAAAATATTATTTTTTCGGTTGAACACTGGATTATGCTCTTGTTACTAGATGGGCGTTCCGCGGAACACGTGTGTCGCCTGTCAGTGCTTTGTCAGTATAACAAGGTTTTTTGGACCCAGATAAATGACCTTGACAAATTGGCCTGAGTAAGTTTTCGTGAAGAGAACAATGAGTATTTAATCCAAATAATGACCTTCAGTGTGACTTTGACCTTTACATTTTAGTATGGTCATGTCGATGTTGTCATGATAAGTATATACTGAAAGTTTGATGAAGAAATGAGAAAGTTGTAACCAAAGTTAAGTTTTCATGAAGAAAAAAACGATCACTTTATTCTAAACGATATTCATATAATAACCTTCATTGTGACCTTGACCTTTATATTTTAGTATGGTCATGTCCATGTTGTCATGATGAGTATATTTTGAAAGTTTTATGAGGAAATCTCAAAAAATGAGAAAGTTATAGCCAACGTTAAGTTTTCATTAAGAAAAAAATCAGTATTTAACCCATGTAATGACCTTCAGTGTGACCGTGACCTTTATATTTTAGTATGGTCATGTTGATGTTGTCATGATGAGTAAATATTGAAAGTTTGATGAAGAAATATCCAGAAATGAGAAAGTTTTAGCCAACGTTAAGTTTTTGTGACGGACTGACGACAAAGTGATCCCTTAGTGTATCATTATTTTCTTCGAAAAGGCGACTCAAAAATCAGTCAGATGTTATTACACAAGTGGTGATATGAAATAACATCATTCTAGATGGCGAAGCCAGCATTTAAATATCTACTTTTAAATAAATTCCATGAAAAAAATGAATATATACGGTATAACCTTTAGACTGTCCCTAAATATTTAATTAATATAAACTTACATCTTGATTTTACATTTGCATATTTTTTTCTGGACCGGTCCCCAGTGCGCAGATCCACTGTAAACTCTCTGAAATAAAAAAATAAAAATAAAAAAAAAGCATTTTGATACATTATGTGACAAAAGTCACACATTTTTACCATACAGTACAGTACAGTACGCAGTACAAAATATTTGAATGTAAATTAGCAAATATTAGAGGGTTTGTTTTCCCATATGGAAATTTATTGTAGTCCGTTTAGAAAAAAAACATTTTTCTCCATATGCCAGATATTTCAGTATGATGCTGCGACATTTGTTTCCATATGCCATATATGGGACCCCTCTAAATGGGCCTCACAATTAACAACTGGGATATTTAGGATCATTCAGGCTAGTAGTAGACATTTCTTTCTTTCTAATGGGAACAC
Organism: Cyrtodaria siliqua; assembly: GCA_037043455.1. NCBI lineage: Eukaryota > Metazoa > Mollusca > Bivalvia > Adapedonta > Hiatellidae > Cyrtodaria > Cyrtodaria siliqua. Next base: position 40,583 of record JAWPHD010002710.1, read on the forward strand.
AATCATGACAGCCATATGTCACATGCATGTCTTTGTATCATAGATTTAAAACAAGTTTAGAGAGATATTTAACATGCAGATGGCTCTCCCTGTGCAGGGACCCATGGTTTTACATCCTCTTCAAATCTTTCACAGTTCCTTTGTCCATATTAGGTACTGATAAACATTAACCGGTCCACTGATATCACCTTATGCAAATTGAGAACCAGGTCACTGGTCATCTTGACAACATTTGCTCTGACAGTTGAAATAGAAACAGACTATAACTGTTTCTATTTTTAGATATTCACATAGGTTTACTTTGTCTATATTTAGACTTGTATAGTGACTTTGCAAAGGCGTCGTGAGTCAAATGAATACAGTAGAAGCCGTGTATTAAAAAAACGGGATATTATATTATGATAATTGATACTTACTTGTTAATAGCTGTGGCGATCTCCTCCCACTTCGACCGTCTCAACTTATTAATGTTTTCGGCGCCAGCACCTTTGTAATTACCGAACAAAACATCTTCGTTTACAATTACAAGCGTAACAAGCCTGTTTTCCTCACCAAGGGTCCAGCCCTTGGATTTGGTCTTTGGCTTTGTAAATGAACATTGGTCGGACACTGTTGACATTTTAAAAACTGTTCGTCTGCGTCGCGCCCGTCTGTCAAAAAAGCACGCGTAATCATTTATTTGATTTTCAAAATTAAAGAGCGCTTACGGGCCGCTTAAATATTGACAAATGATAAACTCAGCTGAGTCGACTTAGTTTTTGCTTGATGAATATCAATATGAGCACATACTCAGTTGAGTCTTAGTCTGAGTTCAAAGATTGAGTCTGAGTCTGAGTTTGAAAAAATATTGATGAATTTTGGTCCAGGTCCTAGAGTGCACCAAACCTCACACTTACCCTAGTTTCATTCCAATAAAATGCAACCTGCCAGGCTATATCCCCTAACAAACTAGGCAGTATTAATAGCAATTAGTAGGCAATATAAGTATAACACAAAATGATCATGTATATATGAATATAAAATGCCCAGAAAGCCACAAAGTAAATACTTGTCAGAAGCCAGGCCAACAAAAAATGATGACGATAAGACAATATTAAAGTCAAAAACTAGGCGTTACCATCCCTTGCACTATTTAGGTAGAAGAACATGCATTCAATACGATATATAGTATAGAAGGATAGAGATAGAGAGAAGAAGAAGGCCCTTTACTATATACATATACTATAACTATATTATCTCTAGCCTTCTATACTATATATCATAATAATGCCTGTAAGTAGATGTCATCACAATCTGTCGGATCATCGCAACATTAATTGTAAAGCATTGTGGCGAACTGTAAATGGGTCAACATCTAAACATGCAGTGCGTTGCAGAATGATAGGGTCATAAACCTATTTTGTTATGTTTGTTAACAAGTTTCACACAAATTGTATGAATGTGATAATGACCAATGATCTTAAAAAGTCTGTACATATAGTCACCATAGAATTCACTTGTAGAAGAAGAGTTTTGACAATACTTTTAAAAGTAAATGATAATAAACCTTTGCAAAGGTTTGTCCGGATATAAAACTCAATGAAGCACTATTAAAGCTGGAGTAGATGAAAAGCAAAACAAACTTCCAACTATGTACTGGATTCCTAATTTACAAAAACAGTCTAATAAAGCACACTTTTTTCCTATTTCTAGTATCTGCAACACTACACACATCTCAAAAGGATGAAATAAGCGACACACAAACCTTTTCAAAGGCAAGCTTATTGCTCTTATTCAATATTTATTTTAGTGAATTTATCGAACATATGTCTTATGTCTGACTAGCTGAAAGAACATTGTTTACATATTGATTTTGAGTTACATTTTATAGTTTTAATTGTTTTTTGCTACATATTTGTATCGGTAAAACTTCATTCTTTTGTCGTTATAATTAAAATCGAAAAACCTAGGCATTTGTATCGTTATTGTTAATTCGATATTGTAATTTTGAATAGAAAGCTTGGCATTAATACGATTAATTATTAATATTCTCAATTAATTTTATTAATGTCTAATCTATTCACAAATAGATCTCGTCCATTTTAAAGCAGATATTATCGACAGAAATACACACTAGTTTTGATGGATACATATAGTTTACATTCTCTGATAGCTGTGCTGCAGAATGTGCTAATAATGCACTAATCATACAGTTCTAAATTACAAAAAACACTTATATTTTCACGAATGCGAAACATGAGTGAACATATTGAAGTTTGATCACTTCGAGATGAAATAAAATCTGTTATTTACGACAAAACAACACATTTTCTTTTTATTTTAACTAATTTTTGCTCAGCATTATACTGCGGTAGAATAACATGTATTCTTTGGGATATCACTCCGCCGTTAAAACAATCAAAATGGACTCCACCATTGCGTTTCCCGTAGGGTTACAGTATAGCGTTTGTTCTTACCGTCACTTTCTAAATTCATCAAAAATGTCCAAAGTTCCGTTCGATTGTTTACCACTCAGCACCACCCCATAGCATTAGTGGTGTCAGGTCGCGGAGTTGATTTCTGATAACCATTTTGATATTTTAGCTATGTTCATGTGACAAAATATGACGTAATCGCAGATTAAGAAGTTGACAGAGTCACATGGTGACCCTGGTAAAGATTGGGTAATGATCACTGCTAAAAGACTTATCAAAAGAGGTTTTCACCTTATTATTTTGCAACGCACTGCATGTTTAGTGGTTGACCAATTTATAGTTCACCGCTTTGCTTTCCACTTGATTGTGCGATCGCCGGAAAGAGTGTGGACCTATGATGACGTCTACTAAATCCTGGTAACGTTTGATGTTTGTCTTCAATATTGTCTAGTCGTGCCCTTAACAGTGTCAAAATTGAAATGATCTCTCTTGTCATAGAGTTTGCTTATTGTTTCTCAGTTTCAGTCGCAAGATGTAAATCGAGTAAAGAAGATATAGCAACTATGAGAAATATTAGCTTTGTTTAGGTGAAGTTCTTTAGGAAAGAAAGTATATGTAGTAACCATAGTAGGAAAGAAAGGGTTGTAATTGTCCAATATATCATCCGTATACAAAGGGGTATAATAAAAGGCTTCGATTACATCTGCCTAAGCGTATCTGGTAAAAGACTAAATATGAAACCTCTAGCATAACAAAACAATAACAAATCTGCAACAAGAGGTGCACATTTCTTTCTCATTTGGGATTCCAACAATTTGTCTATAAACAGTAGTGTTATACCTTACTAGTTCTATATGTGTAAATATATTAACTTATATGAAAATAAATGCTTCAAAAACAACTACGTGACAAGTCCACATGGTGTGATTGTCCAAAAACCTTCAACTAAATATTAGTGAGAATCAGAACTCGTTTACTGAAGTTGCTGTATACTCAGTCTGAAATTTAAATATTTGGAAACATCAAAGGCGATAACTTTGTAAACCATTTCTCAATTGTTAAAAAAAGCTAAAATATGCCTATTCTTTCAGTAACCAAGGGTAATAACTCTTTAAAGCAAGTGTCAGTTTTACTCAGTATTGAACTTGTGAAAGGCCTTGTAGGTATAAGGCCTAAAACCATACAACGAAACTCGGTGGCGCCGGCGAGACTTGAACCAGGGTTCTCCGGATTTAAAATACACCTTCCTATCCACCGGGCTACATGCTGTTTGCGCTCAAGGAGGGTGAATGGGTTGAAATGCATACATATAAAATGCTAAAACTTCATTATGTCAATGATACGGTTACATCCAAATGGCTGGGTTCATAACTCATTATTTTCAAGCAAATTTGTTTATGTGTGTGTTGTTCTAAGGAGTATACTCCCTCCGCCAATGTACCAAGAGAACAATCTTTTAATGGCACGGTAGTATGTCTGGACTGTCACGAGTTGCAACATGTCTGTAAGTCTTATATATGTCTATCCCATTGCTACGTTTTGATTGGTAATATCAATTAATGGCAAAGTCTTTGGAATAATAATAGACAATTAATGGTACTCATATCATATCTCGTTTAAATAATAGTTAATAGTATTACTTAAAAATTAGAATATTGAAGGTAGTTAAAACAACAACAGCCAAAAAAACACAAAAAGGATTGGTATCCACGATATCGGGGATAGTACGAGTACACATTTGAATACTCAGAAAACTATGTCTGACATACCGCGGTACTAATTACTACAATAATATGGTTTTCGTCATAGTACTTTGTGCGAATTAAGTGTGTACATTTGTAAAACAAACAACTCGAAATTAACAATATAGGTCATTTAAACCCAGAAAGGTGAGGTAGGTGCATAAACTCCCGTCTTTAATGTTTTTGATCGTATCTTAGATTTGATTATCTCTTTGGCTGCAGCTGCTTTGGTTATTCAGAAAAAATATTGATACATTCGGAGGTGTTTCTGATTAAGCATTTATATATATATTTACAAAAACATTTAAGTGTATCGTTTATTATTTTTTCTGGGTGTTGACTTTATTGTTAAAGATTTCCTTTTGATGGGATATACTTTTATTTACACTGTCCTGTCAAGTAGGTTTCATGGCGAGGTGATGTACACATAACATCAATTTAAGTTAACCAATAGGCCGTATTGCCTACTGACCGTTCCAAGTCGCGTATCCTGTATTCACCACTCTATGTTTGTATATTGTCCCATTCATTGACTATTCAATTTGATTTTTTTTTTAAATTTAGTTTGTTGTACAGTGTTAACCTACGGTGCAATTGCCTTTGAGTGCTACGGTTTATATAGGACTATTTTGTTTCATTTTATGTATATTTAGATGCTGACAATGCAACTGACAAAGCTACAGTAGTCAATGTATTTTATCCAAAGCTTCGGGTGAATACCCAATTGGTCCATAAATTGTTTGCAATGACAATGACAATGCAAAGAACGTTGTGGTTTTAGTGAGTGGATTTATACAATATGCGACTTGTAACCATCGTTAAAATAAAAATTGACTTACGATAACAGTTTAAATTGTTTTAACTAATTTAGGTCTTTATAATGTAATACCTCATCAAAAGTCCCATTCTTGATAACTATCGCTTTTCTTAAACCTAACTATGAAGTGATTTTATAAAAAAGGTGTACAACTGCAAGTCATAAACAAAAAGCCAAAGAGCCTCAAAGTGCTCACATGTTACAGAAACAATTACAACAGCAATTTCCTGATACATTTCTATGTAAAACTGTGACGGGGGTCAAATTTTACCCCAGTATCACCATTTGAAAAAACTTGGTAAAGAACCATTAGCTCATTATACATGCAACATAGTATACACTTAGCTCATGTAGATTGGGAGATATTTTAAAGGCCTATCTTTAATGGCTTTACTCAATGTAATAGTGTGACCCACAGGGCAGGACCAAACTTGAGTCATTAAAGGTCACCATTTGAACAGACTTAGTAGAGAATCATAAACTTATGCTACATGCAAACTATTAGACATCTATCTCTAGTAGTTTCAGAGAATATTGCTTTTTAAAGATGTTTATATATAAAGCCAGATCGAGAAGAAACAATCTTATATTTAGAGGGTTCATTGAAAATCGGGATGAAAACTGTTTCCGTGTAATTAGAGACTTTCTACGCGAAGAATTAGACTTGTTTTCTGATGAGATATACATAACAAGAGGAGCTCACAGATTGGGCAGGCGTTCACAGGACAGGCACCATCAAAAACGTCCTATTATTGTGAATTTCAGGGATTTCAACGTCGTTGAAGATATTATGCATTGTGCGTACAAATTGAGAAATACACAAATCTCTATTGACCATGACCTGCCAAAAGAAATTCAAGACGCCAGGAAACGACTGTGGCCTAAGTATAAAGAGTCCAAAGTTAAAATTGTTTACCCGGCAAAATTGATAGTCGATGGACGCCTTGTGCACGACGAGTTACCGGAATGGCACAGGTATATACAGGGTAATCGCTTACCTGGGTTGCAGCATGTCACTCCACTTCGTGACCGACAGGTGTTCCAACAATAGACTTGTTGATTTTATTACAATTGTAAACTCAAAAAATGAACGTGGTTTAAATTTTGTTTTATGTGGCGATATGAATAGCCGCACTTCAAATAGTCCAGACTATGTAGTTGATGATAACGATAACCATATTAATATATTACCAGACGAATACACCAATGATGATGAAATATATCGATTTTCTCAAGATAAGGGCAGAGTTAATAGTTACGTTCATTGTCTTCTAGACATGTGCAAACAAACTGGATTACGGATTTTAAACGGGCGAGTGGGTAATGATAAAGGGGTTGGCAAATATACTTTTGTTGGAAATCGTGGGTGCAGCTTGATGCTGCCTTGTTGGTTAGAGATTAGATCATGGCGGGGATTTCTTTATTTACACTGTCCTGTTTTAATGGGATGACAGTAGGGTAAGTGTGAGGTTTGGTGCACCCTATAACCGGTTTAAACCCCCAGTGGCCTACTTTGCCACTGACCGTTCCAAGGCCCTATTGTCAACCCTTTTGTGTTTGTGATGTCGTTTACATTTATTATTGCTTTTGCCTTCTTGTTTGTCTGTTTGCGTGTTTGTTTCTGTGTTTTGTGGTTGACTGTCCTCCTTGAATGCTACTTTCCCTGTCCGATCTTTTTATATTTCTTGGTTGATTATGTCCTAAGTACTCAAAACGTATATCAATATGCATCAGTGTTTGAGGTGAGTGAACCAAATATTTTAAGCGACCATTGTATTATTTCATTCGCTTTTGAATTTTCTAGACCGGTTTATACAGATGAATTTGTAAATACGAACTTCAAGAAAGTTGATTTTAAATATGTATGGGAAAATGAATTAAAAAGTGATTATGTAGAGAAACTGTCGTCGCCTGAGGTCAAACTGACGTTGTCTATCTTACATCAGTCGATAAATGAATGTACAAGTAGTAGTGATGTTAACTCTTGTATCGAGAGATTATCGGATATTATGGATGAAGTTGTATCCCCTTTGTTTAAAAGAAAAGTTAATACTTTCACTGAAAAAAAACGACATACGGAAATAGGTTTAGAGAGTCATTGGTACACGAATGAATGTTTTGAAAAAAAATCAACCTTTTTATATATGTTGAATAAATATCGATTTGATAAGACTGATTTAAATAGAGTTAATATGGTTAGGGCTAGATCACAATACAAAGCATGCATACGCAGATGTAAATACGATCATGATACAATTCAAACAAATAAATTTATTCAGCTAGGCATAAAATGCCAGGATGTACTGGAACATGTTGAAAGAGTGCGCGGGCATAAAACATCCTAATATTCAGATAAGTACATTTGAACAATAGTTTAAGGTGGTTAATAACCCAGATAGTCCGTTTTTTACACCTGACGAAGATGTACTACATTTTATTGATAGGTATGAAAACAATGAATTTAATATGATGTTTAGTGAACTTAATATTGATATTACAGAGCAGGAAATTATGAAAGGTATAAACCAGCTTAAAGCAAACCGGTCAGGGGGGCCGGACTTGTATATTAATGAATTATTCATATATTAATGCCAGTTTTAACGAAATTGATTAATAAGATTTTTGAAATAGGTATTTTTCCTGAAAGCTGGACTGAGGGTTACGTTATACCGTTGCACAAAAAAGGTAATATTAATAATGTTGACAATTATCGCGGGATTACATTGTTGAGTGCAGTGGGTAAATTGTTTACAAGACTATTAAATAATAGACTAGGTAATTGGGTGGAGAACTATAATATATATATAGAAGCTCAATGCGGTTTTAGGTCTAACATGGGTACAGTAGATAACATATTTGTATTACATGGCTTAATTTCTCATTTTATAAATAATGGTAAAAAACTTTATTGTGCATTTGTTGATTTTACAAAAGCTTTTGATTACGTAGTTCGTGAAAACTTGTGGTATAAAATGATAAATCTAGGAATCCGAGGTAAAATCTTTAACATTATTCATTCAATGTATGAGTCTGTAAAATCTCGAGTTAAGTATTGCAACTTACTAAGTGATGAGTATAGTTGTATGCTGGGTGTTCGTCAGGGAGAGTGCTTATCTCCCTTTTTGTTTTCGATGTTTTTAAATGATATTGAAGAAACATTCCTAAATAATGGTATTGAAGGAATTGACGTTAATATGTTTAAAATGTTTCTTATATTATATGCTGATGATATAGTTATCTTTGCGAATATTAAGGAAGATTTGCAAAATAGTTTAAATAGCATGGCAGACTACTGTAGAAGGTGGAAACTTGTTGTTAACCCTTTAAAAACAAAGATAATGATATTTAAAAAAGGTGGTTCTCTGCCGCGGGATATTCATTTTTATTACAATGATACTGTTCTAGATATTGTTAATAGATTCAGCTACCTGGGTAATGATTTTACAACTGGAGGATCATTCGCATATGCTCAATCAACACTTGCAGGTCAAGCGTTAAAGACAATATTTAAAATGAATAAATGTCTTTATAAATTTACGGAATTACCAATTGAACATAGAATATATTTATTTGATAAATTAATTACTCTCATTCTGAATTATGGGTCAGAAATATGGGGCTTCAATCAGGCGAATGACATTGAAAGGGTTCATTTACAATTTTGTAAACGAATTGTGGGAGTGAATTTTGTATACGAAGAATTAGGTAGAAAACCTCTGGTTATTATGCGACATTATAATATCATAAAGTATTGGTTAAAAGTATTAAATAGAAATGAAAACAACTATGTTAAGAAAATATATGATCTGATGTTATATGATATACATGTTGAATATATAAATAATTGGGCTTCTGTTAAGAGAACTGTTATATCGAATGGGGTTTAATGATATATGGTTAACGCAAAGTGTTGGTAACGTAAAACTGTTTTTATGCATATTTAAACAATGATTAAATGACAACTTTGTATAAAATTGGAATAGTAGATTAACTGATTCAAGTAGAGCTTTATTTTATAATAATATATGTAGTTTTAGATTTCAGCCATACCTCACAGTATGTAACATATCAACATTTATAATTGCTTTGACTAAATTAAGAGTCTCATCTCGCAGATTACAAATAGAAGCAGGACGATGGAATAAACCAAACAGAACACCGATAAATGAGAGAAAATGTTGTGTTTGTAATATTTTAGAAGATGAGTTTCATTTTATGTTAGAATGCCCGTTATACTCCGATCTGAGAAAGCAATTTATCAAAAAATACTATTGGAATAGACCGAATATGCATAAAATGGTTTTGTTACTTAATTCAACATGTACAAAAGAAATAAGAAACGCCGCCATTTTCATAAATAAATCCTTTACTAAAAGGAACGAAACTATGTTTGCCAATAATTGAAATATATGTTGTAGAATGTATTACAAATTGGTGTAGCGTTGATAATATTATGTATGTTTACTTGCATATGTATACCTGGTTGCTAAGCATCTACTTAAAATTACTTACGTGTTCGTACAATTAAAAGCTGTATGCAATCACGTATAGCATGTAAGAATATACATGTATAAGTATCAACCGTTAGTATGTTATGCGGACATGCAAATATATAAGTGTCCTTAGTTAAAAAACCTTCTCCAAACAATGAAGAAGTTCATTATACATGAATATTATAATTATTTTTTGTTTAATTTGAAGACTGAGTTTTGACTGTCAGCCATATATGTATATGTGTATGTATATCCTCATGGGCGGTTAGCCTATTGTAAATTTGAAAATAAACTATAAACTATATAAATAACACTATATAAATATGTGACCCTAGGGTGTGACAACCCTAACCCTAACCCTAACCCCAGGGTCACCATTTCAGTAAAATTGGTAGAGGACTAAAGGTTTTCACTACATGCAAAATATTAAACGTCTAGCTCTTGTAGTTCCAGAAAATTTTTGTTTTTAAAAGATTGTCCTATATAACTCTATGTAAATATGTGACACCGAGGGCGGGGGCCAAATATGAACCCAGGGTCACCATTTTAATTTGTTTTTGTAGCAGGACATAAGCTTATGCCATATGCATAATATTAGACCTCTAGCACGTAAGGTGTCGGAGAAAACTATTTTTTTTAAAGAAACCTGATTTTTATTTAAAATGGGGAGATAATTCAAATAACAGGAAACAGCTACACTCTTTGCACTGCTATCATGGATTTTTTCTTTCTCAACAATGTACTCCATAACACGGTACCAGTAAGAATTTGCCACCGGAGATGGTAGCGGAAAACGGTCTGGCTCATGGTCTAATTATGATGTGTTTATGTCTGTCGTGGAAGTGTTACACAACTATTTGTTTTTTCCGAAATTTTATTTAAAATGAATGACATTGAATTTGAAACAGTCTAATCAAAAATCATGAATGGCCTTAATTGTTTACTACATCCTCGTAAAATGATGATATAGCCAATAATCTGGCGCGAAAACAAAATGGAAGCAACAAATGAAACGCAGACGAGTAAAGTAATTTCCGTTTCAATCCGGTAAAAAAAAGGTCGACGTGCGACCGGACACATATGAGAAAAAAGTAATAGAACGAAAGACAGTCATCTCTCTCTCTCTCTCTCTCTTTCTCTCTCTCTCTCTCTCTCTCTCTCTCTCTCTCTCTCTCTCTCTATGTTTTTCCAATATATGAGAATAGTATTTAATTTAGATAAATAGTCTGTTATAATACGTGTTCTACATAATTAACTGTTACAAAGTTGTTATAGGAGAAAACAAATATCTGCAAATAATCATGATAATGCAAACATAGTCATTAGTGTGAAGGCATTTTAAAGGAATGTAACTGATAGTTTCATACATTAATCGTCTCACTACATGTTTGTGTATTCGTCGTCACTACATGTTTGTTTATAGAACTGGCAATACGTCACATATTGACACAAAACATGCAGCTATAATGTCAACAACTAAATAATTTACGCAACAGTATAACAAATATGTCATCAAAACAAATAACGGCTTTAAGTACGGTACGTTAGGGTAAGGGAACTAACTTCAATGGTGGTCCCGGGTCGATGTCTCTATACTGTTCTCTCTACACAAAGTACACCCCTCTGGCTAGAATTAAAATTAAAATTCAACAACCGGTAATACAGAACAGAACAGAACACACATTACATTTTCAATATTCTAATTGGAGTATGACAGGGTTCCCGGATTCTTATGCATCACTCCCTTTTTCTCTGGGATGGTTCTAATAATCAATGGCTTGATGAACCGTGTAACAACAACTCAATTACATTGTTATCCGGCGTAGTGTTTTCTTTTCCTGCTGTAAACATGTCCCGATAAGACCCTCTATCGCTTGATTATTCAAAAACGGTACCTGTTTGGGTTAGACTGATAAACTTTATTTTATATATAATCAAGTTTACCTTAGTATACCTATTATTAATAAAGAGCCCGCGGTATACACATTGGGTATATTTCCTATAGGTGTCTTGTATATCTATCTGTGTTACATTTTGTAGGACATTTTTAGGTAAACAAATCAGTTATCGGATAAACTAGCTTGTTCCAATATTTGACTGGCAAAACACAATAGGTTTACCACCACCAATTAACATAAACCTCCGAGGTAAAGTCGAATGTTATCCTGTTTTGTAGCATGGTCACTGACAATTCCCTTTGTAATAGCACAGGTATAAATCGTTTAATTGAAAATAACACCTGTCGGAATAAATGGTGTACTACAACTACCGCTTATTGGAAGTTAGAGTATGGCAGGGAGCTGAAATGGACATGCTTCACAACAGAGTATGGTTTCATATCGTTGATTAAGTTAAACATCTCGACGGGCTATGCCCATCTCGATGTTTAAATTAACAAACTCAATGAGACCATACTCTATCTATTACATAAACAAATAATTCCTCTTTTATTTGTTGAAAGGGGACATTATAGTTACGTTGGGGAAAATGGTCCATTTCTATTTGTTTTTGTTTTCGTATGTATAAGGAGTGTTTTCATAGCTTTTAATAGATAATTGATGACTTTTTTCCCACTTTCGAATCTACTTATTATTTATCAATAGGTTATTGAGGCTAAACATAAGTTTTAAAGTGAGCAACTTTGAATAAAAACAGCTGTATCCTTAATCTTATTAGAAAGCGAACATGAAATCTCTTTCATGTCTTATGCTCCCACATTTACTGGTGCTTGTGTCAAGTAGAAAGCCAGATTTCCGTACGAAAATTACACTGCTGCGTTATCCGTACTTGAATTGAAGTTGCAGCAAATCATTATTTTGGACATTTTAACATTGGTGACAATGGGTAAAGTGCTAATAATTGGTGGTTTGAAACCCGTATGTTTACAAGGAAGCTATACTTTCGAACTGATCTTCCATTACATTGTTGTTGCGGATATTTACAGGTAAATCAGTCATTTTGATTTTATATATTGGATATGTTTTATTATATACTAGTATTATCGTGATTTTGCGTATTATTTATCAATAGGTTATTGAGGCTATTCAGAAGTTTTAAATTAAGTTTTTAACAGGTTTAACAAATAAGGTACATATAATGGGTACGAGCATTTCATTGTCTAAACTGGCTTTTTAATTAATTGATAGTTTCGGACATTAAAATGACAAAAATGCACTCGTCCAAGTATAACAGTCATTATCAGTATATATGCAATCTCTGATTTTAAATGACCTATACAATCAGATTTAAACGAATACTCTACTCGTTTGCCGCTCACTTAATTACCTGCCGCGATCATTCGTCGAATTGAGAGGTGATTCAAAAGCAACGGCAGGCTCTCGTGAGGCACTTGTTATGCCGCAGTTATTCGTTCGATTAGTTTCTTCATGTTGACGTATCATGTCATGGCCTCGTCCGTCCGTCTGTTCGTACGCCCTTCCGTTCGTTAACATTTTGCTGACGAATGATTGTGTCTTATAACGTTTATAGTATCAAGTCTACACGAATGAAACTGTGTACACATCGTCAGCATGCTCCAACTAATATATCTGAATAAGGGTCCTAATACTCTGAATAATATGTTTTAATTATTTTCATTTGAAACTATGTAGAATAATTGTTTCTGCTCCATAATTCATAAAGGAGGAGTGCGCCGCTTGTCTTCAAACTACACAGTTAGATTGTCCGTGCTAAAATAAGCACATGACAGGCAACACAGTTGTTCCGGGTGACCCCCATCTGGTACTAACTAAAAATGAGGAAGACCTTCTGCAATGTTGAGAGGTGGCATTTGTGCTACATGGTATGGGTATTGGAGGAATATCCCCTCATCATCTATCCTTTGTGGGGTTGGGCTTTCCTAAAATATGTCAGAACTAGATCTGATATTTTTTCTTTCTCGGATTTTACGTTCACTGCATATTGATACTTTATACTGGTCTCTAGAGGTAACACGCACTCCAACAAAATGCTTTGAAGCGAGGAGATGGTATGGATGCGTTGTACGGGTCTCCTTTTGCAAGGATGATTTTGTTTTGGATATATAGATATACCAATACAAATTAAATTTATTGTTGAAGTTTAGTAAGGGTTAGACATTTAACAATTATGCGTTTATTGTTCAATGTTACTCACAGCGATACCGTTGTATGACTGGCCACGTCGACATATATCCACCATCTTAGTGTTTGATGCGTGACTTCCGCGAATACGTTATAGTACGGTACAGTAAGGGTGAATATTTCAAGAAACAAACACACACCAAATTCCTTTTTAGTGTGGCCAGACTAATTTCGAATAAACAATTATAATTTTGTTAAACATTCCATTGCAGACTATATCATGAACATAACTAGTTACACGTGACCAGAAAAACACAACGCTGCAAGTACAATGGCAGAGAAGTAAGTAATTTACAAAAGTGTACACCACGCTTTGTTTTTGGAAAATCTAAAAATTTAAAAATGTCAAAATTCATGATAATTTTATAAAGGTAGTATCATTCAAAATATTCATTTATGTTCGACTAAAATGTAAAAAAGAGTATGATAATGGACCTTTGGAAACGGCCGAGCACGACACATACGAAATATTGCAGTCTCAATTTGATTGAGACTGTTCATGAGTGGTAGTGAAATATGCTAGCTACCGCTCACGCCCTCTAGCCCCGGATTGAGCAGAACTCAATATTCATAAAATCAACAGCACAAAAGTTTGACCATCCCGAAGATGGCATGTATATGGCGGTGGACATGGAGTTAGCCTTCTTTAATGTATTCCCCGTGTCGTACGGCGTATGGTCCCAGTATCTAATAAAATGAAATGCCCCGAAGAGCGAAATAAACATAATGTAAGTCATATTTATAATGTTTCGACCCTTTAGAATAGAAAATACTAGTTTTTACCAATTTGAAGTCGATCCCCAGACCACGACAAAAAGTCTGCTGTACTCACTATAAAAGGTGATTTCTAAATGGAAACATGGCATCAATTAACTTTCATATTGGGGAAAAAATTCACTTCATGAAACGTTTTACTCAAAAAGTGAGGGCCTTCTAATATCAAAATTGTATATATTTCCATGAAAACAAGGCAGTCAACATTTCAAAGTACTCACTGTATATGTTACTCAATACCCTCTGAAATTTTAAGATATCCGTGGTCGAAGGGTTAACGACTTTGCGTTGTAAACCTTCTCGCCTCTCACCGCTTCGGGTTGAGATCCCACTGCGAGCTCGACTTGTCAAGTGAGAAAGTGTTAATTCTTATGGATGACTGGAGGTAGCCAATACTGGTTCTACCATAAGTGGGTGGTCTAGCCCGAAATTTAATACAATCATAACAACACATGTCATTTATTTTATATACACACTCCAGTAAAATGTATTGCTTATTTGCTCATGTGAGTCGAATGCTCATAAGTAAGATATTGTGACTACCCTTTGTCCGTTCGCCGTAAAGGATAATCCTTCGATCCATGGATTTTAATTAGGATGGCCACCGGTATTTAAAAAAAAACAGAAAACATTGATCAAAATTTCGGTAGATTTTATTTTTTTAGAAATGTTTCCTAGATACTAGACTATCAAGTTTTATTAATTTGAAGCCCTCGGGATAAAATAGGCCCCCACCCTATGGGTATAAACCTCTCAAAGTTAACATAGATTGAAATAGGAACACTCAGGCATGTTAATTTGTGCTTCAGATTATGTATTTTCAAGAAGCTTCTCATATCGTTAATCATCAGGTTATTTTGATTTAGTTAAATTGTGGTAAGCTGACCACCTTTAAAATAAATCATCATAACCTAAACAAATCTTATTGAGCACAGCTGAAAATAAGTGAGGTTCCATTCACTCCGTTTAGTCGTGCCCTTAACGGTTTCCCTTGATGCTCTGACTTCAGACAAGTCATCGAATTCACGTGCGATTAGCTTCTTAAGTTTAACTTATTTTTTTATATATTACCTATATATATGTCACGGGTCATTGATATCTAACAGGTAGATTGATGTTAAATTGTCCGGCCGGTTAGCTCAGTCGGTAGAGCATCGTAACGGTAGTCCGAAGGTCTCGGGTTCGAGCCCCGGTCTGGCTGCACATTTTTCTAGCCCTGTGACATGTGTGTCACGGGTCACGGGTCATTGATATCAAACAGGTAGATTGATGTTGCATTGTCCGGCCGGTTAGCTCAGTCGGTAGAGCATCGTAACAGTAGTCCGAAGGTCTCGGGTTCGAGCCCCGGTCTGGCTGCACATTTTTCTAGCCCTGTGACATGTGTGTCACGGGTCACGGGTCACGGGTCATTGATATCAAACAGGTAGATTGATGTTGCATTGTCCGGCCGGTTAGCTCAGTCGGTAGAGCATCGGAAAGGTAGTCCGAAGGTCCCGGATTCGAGCCCCGTTCTGGCTGCACATTTTTCTAGCCCTGTGATGTTTTGCGCCCAACGTGGGACTCGTGACTGAGTGAACTCCGAGAAACACTTGAAATGATTATCTGTACCCATGGATATTCGAGGACGAATTTCAGTCTGTAGGGGGAGTGTGTCACGGGTCATTGATATCTAACAGGTAGATTGATGTTGCATTGTCCGACCGGTTAGCTCAGTCGGTAGAGCATCGGAACGGTAGTCCAAAGGTCTCGGGTTCGAGCCCAAGTATGTCTGCACATTTTTCTAGCCCTGTGACATACATGAACATTTCTTCTTTTTTCTTATTACACCTATCTACGCTTTTTCAAATATGAAGGGTTAACTTGGTGGGGATTATTATTATTATTTACACTGTCCTGTTGTTTAGGGCTGATGACAGGGTACGAGTGAGGTTTGGTGCAGCCTTGATCCGGTTTAAACTCCCCGTTGGTCACTTTTGCCACTGACCGTTCCAAGACGGTAACCCTGTTGTCAACCCTTATATGTTTGTGATGTGCTTTTTACCAAATGTGTTTGTGATGTACTGTTTGAATCACCTGTGCGTTGTAATACTTGTTGGAGTGACTGTATTCTGTGAATGCTACTCTTCCTGTTAGGCGTATAGCCTCTTCTTCGGTTTACCCTAGAAGCTGGTTTAAACCCCAAGCGTCACTTTGCTACATTCCGTTTCAGGGCAATAGCCCTATTGTCAACCCTTTACGTTTTTTTATCAGATGCATTGTTTCTTAATAACATTGTTAATTTGTTTGTTTTAATGCACGTTTTTGGTTGAATGTGTTTTACTGTATCTTTATTTCACACGACTTGTTTCGGGTTTTACTCGCTAAAACAAACAAATACAACCACAGAGTTTATATAAGGAGCCCGTCGTGTCAAAATGGGTACGTTTTGTGTGCAAATATATAGGCATAATTCGCATCTAAAATCGACACTTTTGCAGCCAGACTCCTTACATTACAAGACGGTGCCACCCCCTAAGCGACTTGTTTACAATATGTCAGGGAACCATTAGAAGGTTCGGTTAAAAACAAAATGCAGTATCATGCGTCCTCGTCCTCGTTTATTAGCGGTTTCTTACATGCACTTATAAATGTCGAATAATTTACAAAAATATTGAGTATTTATGCTTTTATATTAAAACGAACTACTAAGAGTAGTGTGTTATATACTTTCATTCAGATGATACTTATTAACATAGTATTGTTTGTATTGTATTATTCTTACAAACAATGTATAGATAATAAAAAACACGTATTTGACTGTAAAGGCATTGAATTGATTATGATAACTGATAGAATAGTATCGGTGATCTAAATGATCTGTAAATAAGACGTATACAATGCAACTATATACATAGAACAATTGACACTTTAAACCGCTATTTCGAATTTCCGTGTTGAACATAATGTAATGCAAATACAAACTGAAGTATTTCAAATTAACAGGAACAGTGGATCTACAACGCGGGTAAGACCATCATCCGCTGGTAATGGCGAACCTGATAATGCGATAGAGGTAGTGCCATGCCTAACAGCGACAGAGAGACTTGTACGACAGCTACAATCAATTCCCGAAATTGTAGAGCAGGCAAAGTCTGAGTTGGTATCTCATGTCAAGGTAAGATTTACGTTTATGGTTGTTGATCTTACCACGAACGTGGTTACTGTAATTAAATTGGTCGTTTACTGTTATTGATATTAACACGAACAACGGTGTGGTTACTGTAAATAAAATGGTCGTTTACGGTTACTGATCTTAAAACGAACAACGGTGTGGTTACTGTAAATAAAATGGTCGTTTACGATTACTTTAGTAACCACCAGGGGCCAGTTGTTCAAAGAGTCGTTAAATGTAACTCTACGTTAAGTAAGGTTTAACGTTACATTACTTTTAACGTAGCATTATACCTGTTATTCAAATCAACGTTACTTTTAAGAGAGCGTTAAATAGCTAATTTAACGGTCAAAATTTAATTGTGGTAATGTACCTTAATTAAATTTTAACGCTAGCGTTATCTTTATCCAAGATGGTCGCTTTCGTTTAAGCGAATTTGCGAAAGCCGCGAGAATATCGAAGAACAACCCATTTAGATAGGATATCGGACGAAGAAATGAGAAGTCGTTACCGGTTTGGACATGACAGTTTGGATTTCCTTGAGGATCTGTTGAAAGAAGACCTTGAACATCCAACTTCAAGAGGACATGCGCTGTCAGTTCAACTTATGATAGCTCTACGTTTTTACGCATCGGGGAACTTTTTAGAAGTTAGTTATAGGAGACACAATGGGATTTAATAAAGGGACAGTGAGGTAGGGGCCATAGAGGATGTGACCAATTCCCTGTTAAAACATTTTAAAGACTTTGTAACATGGCCAACCCTAGAGGAGAAGACAGCGATCAAACGGGCCTTCTTCCGGAAGAAAGGGTTTCCAAATGTGGTTGTATGCATATATGGTACCCATGTCAGAATCCAAGGACCAAGGGAAGATCAGCCATCCTTTATCAGCAGGAAAGGTTTTCACAGTGTTAATATCCAGGCAGTATGTGATCAGGAAGGTTTGTTTTACCTTGTTTACGTTACCCCACCGACTTTATCATACATTATTTAGTCTTTATATTACATTCAAGTTTTTTATTTACTTACATAACTTTATGTCCAATCAGCTGCTGCATTTAATCATTATCTTTGTTTATAAATCTGCATTAAATAAGTCATATAAGTGATAAAAATGCGTTGATTCCCTGATAGATAGTGGAGGAAGCGTTTGTATTTTATGCTTACACCACTGATAAAATAACGTTTTGGATTAAGGGACCGATAGTCATATTTTTGGAAGGGGACTGGGCATTTTTTCTGAAAAAATAATCCGACTAGGAGTGTTAAAACAAATTATCCTGATGACTAATCTCCCTCTATGGTATGCTAGTCGCTGTTGCCCACACCCATCCCCCTCAACCCCATAACCACACACCCTCGAAACGGTGGTTGAAAACATTCATAGGTGACTTGGGTGGGTGGGGGGAAAAAACTCAGCCTCCACTCCTATTCTAAAAAAACAAGGTCGGTCCCTAATGGAGGAGATGGCAGTGAATAGTTCATTGTCGTTTCAACATCAAGGTTTCTATGACTTTTATGTTTGGAAAAATACATTTTTAACTCGACCATTCAAAGAATAAAAGAGCTTATTATCACTCCTGCGTCAGCGTCGGCATCCGACATAAAGGGTTGCGTGTCAGCTGTGTTTACAATTATATGTATTACATTTCTATTTTGATTTGGGATTTCTTATAGCATTATGCATCTTATTCATACTTTATGGGCATGGGGCTCCTTCCTCCCCGCCCCGTCCCGTTTGCCGTCCCTCACTTCCCCTCCCCACTACATGCCCCCCACCCCCTCTATTTCCTTTTTACACATTTCTGTGTTGTTGTTTTGCAATTCTTACACAAATAACCATGTCCCCCACGCCTTCCCCCACCCTACTATTTCAAAACTCGATTTTTGTTTTACATATTTCTGTGTTGTTTCGGTCAATTCTTACACACATATCTATGTTGCCCCTGTTCGCTACCTGACCTCCCCTCCCCCCACCCCCCGCGCCCACACCGCCTCAAGTTCCCCACCCATCTCCACTCGAAACTCGTGTTTGTATTACACATTTTTTTACATACATATTTCTATGTTGATTTGCTCAATTATTACACATACACTCGAAAACATTTATTTTATTACACCTTTTTTCTTTTGGCAATTCTTACACATAATTATGTAACCATGTCCCCCACGCCTCACCCACCCTACTATTTCGAAACTCGGTCAATTCATCACACGCATATCTATGTTGCCCCCTCTCCGCTACCTGACCTCCCCCGACCCGCCCACACCGCCTCAAGTTTCCCCCATCCCCACTCGAAACTCGTTTTTTTTATTACAATTTTTTTACATACATATTTCAGTGTTGTTTTGCTCAGTTCTTACACATATGCCTCCAACACTCCACCACTCCCACCGCCACACACTCGGTTTTTTTATTACCCCCCCCACCCCCCAACCCCCCCACCCCAAGCCCCTGTGGTATGAAATGTAATATTCGGTCCGCGTAATGAAGTCTGAAGAAGAAAAACGAGTTTACACATCACAGGGTCTATCAGTCTATCAATCACAATGTGTTTGGTTTGTTTGTTTTTCAGGTAAATTCACCAGCTTTTGTGCTAGTTGGCCTGGGTCAGCTCATGACAGTCACGTTTTCAGGACCTCTGGACTCAGGCAGAAGTTGGAGGCACAACATAGAACGTTTTCGGATGGAGTTATTCTTGGAGACAGTGGGTTAGATTACCTCTATGAAATGAGATAAAAACAATTGTCCGTTTCTGTTCCATCGCTCAAAAATAATAGGTTCGGTCCGTAGGATGTTTTATTTCATTTATTTAAAAGTTGATTCTGAACTAAATTCACACCAAGAAAACATCAATATGATGTTTCGTTACCACACGATATATCGATAAATGTATTTGAATGACCCTGGTTGCCATAATATACGCTTAAGTCCTCTATACACTCATTTAAACAATAAGAACAATATGTGTGGGCTAAAAAATCGCTTTATGATCGTTTTCTTTGGTCCAGCTCCCTTCTCCACCCTTCACCAGTGTATCATAAAATATCATATTTTGGAAATTATTTTGTTCTAACCACTTACCAACGGATTCGAAGCTGCAGTCCAAGGACGCCCAGTAGCAGACGCCTTAAACCAATCGGGCACCTCCATAAAACTATTTGATTTTGGTGATCGGATCATACCAAAGAAATATAAAAAGATCGGACAGGGAAAATAGCATTCAAGGAGGACAGTCAACCACAAAACACAGAAACAAACACGCAAACAGACAAACAAGAAGACAAAAGCAATAATAAATGCAAAGGACATCACAAACACAAAAGGGTTGACAATACGGCTACCGCCTTGGAACGGTCATTGGCAAAGTAGGCCACTGGGGGTTTAAACCGGTTCTAGGGTGCACCAACCCTCACACTTACCCTACTGTCATCCCATTAAAACAGGACAGTGTAAATAAAGAAATCCCCGCCATGGTCTAATATCTAACCAACAAGGCAGCATCAATAGGCAATATAAGTAAAACACAAATATGCTCGTGTAAATATAATACAAAAAAAAAAATATAGCCTAGAAAGCCACAATGAAGGTACTCAATGACTTTGCAGAAGCCAGAGCAGTAAGAGAATAAACCATTAAGGGCACGACAAGAAAGATCAAGGACAAACATCAAACGCCACCGTCCCAATGGGCTTTAGATAGGCGTCATCATAGGGTCCACAGCCTGTCCGGTCATCGTACAATTAAAGAGGAAAGCATAGTGGCGAACTGTAAAAGGGTCCACCACCAAGCATGCAGTACGTTGCAAAATGATAGGGTCATAACCTCTTTTGATAAACTTTTTAACAAGTTTAACAAAGATAGTATGAAAGTGATCATGACCTAGAATCTTACGAAGTTTATAAATCACATCACCATAGAAGTCAGGTTGTGATAGCTCGTTAAGCTATTGAATACATCGGATATCTTCGGGCCTTTCCGTCGAAAACAAAAACCATAGCGTATAGCTATACGTATTTGCGATACAATAGAGATACGATAGAGGATTCACATTACATGATGAAAAAAGAGCATCTGCCCCGTGGGTTAGCTCCATGGTGGGGGCATGTTTGATGGAGAAACTTCACCCTTTATCTCGTCTACCTCAGGTTGCTGTCCGATGTCCCGACATAGCCAAATAAGGTGTGTTAACGTGATGTAAAACCACATGCACATATATACATGATTTTGTATTTTATTAAATAGGTATCCTTGACACTTCCTGCAAACTCCCTTTATACTGGTAGACACTCCGGCAAGGCTGAGATACTAGAAGGCCCATGCAGGCACACGTGTCACAATTGAACGGACATTCGGTAGATGGAAAAGAAGGTTCCATGTGTTGCATTCGGAGGTAAACATAACTATATAAAATACACTATTAATACAACCATTTCGAAAAGTTATTTATCAGATTCATTTTTTTTTCTGAATTTATTTTTGAACTTCAATGCCATTGTTTTTTAAAATGTAAATAGTTGAAAAGGGATCATTCAATAATATGATTAAAACACACAGAAAATTTTATTTTTGTAATTGTTTTTTATTTTACAAGTCATTCACCACACATTCGTTACAATATAAAATGCATCATAATCATGTCTAGAAATCAAGTAATATTGACTGCATGTATTGTTGTTATTGTACCAATATACTATTTTATAGAGTTATTATTGTATATGTTGTTTTGTTATAATATTAATCCAAAGAAACACAAATATTCTTAAAATAGCCTAAAAGTAGGCTTGATACGTTGCATTCTTGCATACCGGACAAGGATATCCGTCATTTTACCGGGGCAAGAATTTCCATTCACACTAGGGTCGAGATAAAATTCACGCGCGCCAACATCCGGTATGCAGGAAAACATGCAAAACGCTAGTAGCTGGAGGCGTTAACGCACAACATGTCTCTGATATGCAAGAAAAAAGAATCTATCATGGGTATTCGGTTCAGATAGGGAATTCCAACCCTCGGTATAAGTGTTTTTATCGGAACCGAGGCTAGCATCAATCAGGTATCATTCATATGTGCACGTTTCTGTCTAGTTGTAATGAACATGACTTTGTGTTTTTCCCCCGTATTTAATCAAATACCATTATCTTTACACCATATTTGAAGGTGGTCTAACGAATATTGTACTTTTTCCTTCAAGATTGATCATATCTATTTCATCTTAAATTGTAGTGTCATCAGCATACACGTCTATACTACTAGACATATAGGAAGATCGTTTAAAAATAATGCAAATTATAGTGGCCCAAGTATGATCTCTTGTGAAATATGAACCGAATACCCATGTTATATGTTTATGGTCTGATAGAGTACCAATTATATTTATCGTAACAATTTTACTGCGGTTCGTAAGGTATGACTGAAACATTGATATTATTTCATTAGTGCATTTGTAAAGCTTCCATTTTTTAAACAGTATATGATGTAATAAAAAGTCGTCGTTACTAATTAACGCAATACTTTTCTTGTCTGGCTTTGCAATTACAGCAGTAATATGTCCCACACTTGATAAATGGCTAACCTTATAAACACTTTAGTTTTAAGTAATTAACCTTTCATTTAAGGTGAGGATGGCACCTAGGAAAGTGTGTAGGATTGCTACGGCATGTGCCATACTGCACAACATTGCGCTCCTTTTGTGAGAACCAGACCTAGACGAAGAGGTAAATGACCAGGAAATACCGGAAGAGAACTACGCTGGACACAGACGTGACGGTCAGACCGTCCGGGATCACATCGTCAGCATGTTCTTTTCGTGAAGACATTCACTTAAGCGTGTATTTCAGTATCAGTAGCAATGCTATATGACGTGAAATAATTGTTATGAACATATTTTATTACATCTATACTTAGCTATTCATGTGAAATATGGGTTTCCGGGAAATAATTACAATTTTAACGATAAAATGTTTTGTTATGACTGTTCCCAGATGCTCATCACAGAACGTCCAACATTAAGGTATATACATACAGTTTATATATATGTATTTTGGGCGTTCTGGCTCAAAGCTCTCGTTTCACTCGAGTTTGATCCAGAAACGCCCAAAATACATATATATATAAAACGCTTACCACAAGGTGCTGAAATAAGCTGAGCCAGAGTTATATTCTGAGATTTTTTAATAAAAGTTGATTTGTTATTAAAATTACACCCAAATCAACGAATAAACACGAAATTAACAAAATATGATTTAAACCTCAATACGCCTAAATCGGAGACACTCAGCGTTATACGACTTTAACCTCCAGTATTCCTGTTTTTTTCTAATTGAATGAGCACCGCAACCAACACACACTTGATATTTTGCAGAAGTGCCATTTTTACATTTTAGACACGGTAATGCATGACTTTTTTTTAATCTATATTTATGCAAACTGCAATAATTAGAATCTTTTGTTGGCTTATTTTCACATGGATTATGTAATCCAATTTTAAGAAATTTACTTACATTGATTTCCATTGTCTTTTTTGTATATAATTATTTCATATTTAAGAAAAATTATTTTTTAATATATAACAAATAAAGGAAATGGAAAACGAAGAGACTATAATTTTTTTTATACATCTGTTTGAAACAGGTGCAATAGATAAGCAAACGCTATCTAACGGTATTAATGCATTAAAACCCTTTGAAAAAAATTTAAAAGAAAAAAAAGAGATTAAGTCTCAAACATTAGAAAGTTTACTTAAAAGACGACGTACTAAAAACAACGTAAACGAGAAAAGCAGAAATATGCTAAATTACAAGAAAATGTTATAAATGAACAAAAGCAGAAATATGCTAAATTACAGGAAAATGTTATAAATGAACTGAAACAAGGTTTTAAAGATAAAAAATCTACTTTAGAATTAAAACTGGTTGACAAACCAATGTGTGGTCATTTCAAAGCATACGAGATATCTGTTGAGAAATACAAAAACCTTCAAAAACTATTCCGTGATAAGAAATCCATTATTACAAAACAAATTATCAAAGAGCTAATAGAGACGAATGGATTAAAGTTTCAATTAGGTCTCACTGTAGATTTATTTAAAGATGACGGTGCTACCAAACAATACACTACAGCAGTGTTACACAGTGAACAAAATGCCATCTTGAACTCTGAACAAATAAATGAGTTCTACGATGAGTCATCTGCATTTATACAAGAGAGTCTTGAAAGATTTACAAACACAGCATCCGGATTATAAATTGATCACTGTGTTAAGCTTTACTTAAATATTGCAAAGTACGAGCCGTTAAAAGGTTCTTCATATATTTCTTTGCCTAAAGCAGTAGCTGATAAGAAACCAATTATCAATGTAAAAAACGATGATGATCAATGTTTGTTTCATGCAATAAATTCAGCTTTAAATCCAGCTGAAAAGAATTCTGATAGATTATCAAAGTATCCTAGTATAGAGTTCTTAAAGAAAGATGGCATTGATTTTCCCACTCCAATTTCTCAAATAACCAAAGTAGAAGAACAAAACAACCTTGCTATTAAGGTTTATGGATGCATAGGAAAAAAGGTATCTGTGTTTCCATATAAAATATCAGAGCAACCCAAGGAAATAAAAAGAATTAATCTGCTTTTAATTTCTGAAGACGTTGAGGTTGATTCAGAAAATGAAGATGATCCAAACAATGAAGAAGGAATCATAGATGACAATTATAACCCCGATGATTATCCAGCTGAACCAAAAGTATTTACAACAAAATATCACTATTTCTGGATTAAAAATCTAAACAGATTACTCTATGAGCAAAACAAACACCATGGTAAAACTTATTTTTGTGATCGTTGCCTTTATGGATTTTCAAGAGAAGATCTACTCAACAAACACAAAGACGACTGCGATGGTATTAACAAAAAATCTTGTAAAATAGAAATGCCTAAGAAAGGTAAAAATCATATAATGTTTCAAAATCATCAAAATCAGATGCATGTGCCTTTTACAATATATGCTGATTTTGAAAGTATATCGAACCAAAACCAATTAAGTTTGGCAAGAAATTTGAAATCACAAACGTACATAAAACTTGTGGATATGGATACCAGGTTGTTAGATATGATGGCAAAGCTAAAGAATCTGTTATTTACAGAGGTGAACATGTAGTTGAAAAGTTTCTAAATCATTTGGATGTGAAAAAAGCAACATTAATAATATATTTGCTCACCCTAAACCATTAATCATGACGCAGCAAAATGAGGAAGATCATGAAAAAGCAACACACTGTTGGATATGTGAGAATAAAATAGAAAATGGTAAAAACGGTAAAGTAAAAGACCACAGTCATTTTACAGGAGAATACAGAGGTGCAGCACATAAAAACTGTAACTTAAAACTGAAAATAAAACCAAACAAAACACCTATACCTGTTATATTTCACAACCTCAAAGGATATGATAGTCATCTTATAATGCAAACAATACATAAAATGACAGGTAATATTACATGCATCTCAAACAACGCTGAAAAGCATATTTCATTTAGTGTCGGATAACTTAGATTTTTAGATAGCTTTCAGTTTATGGCTTCTTCTTTAGAGAGAATGGTTGATGCAACAGACAAATCTGATTTCAAAATTACCAAAAATCAGTTTAGAGAACAAACAGATTTACTTTTACGTAAAGGTGTTTATCCTTATGAATATTTTGATAGCATGGATAGATTTAATGAAAAGCAATTACCACCCATAGAAGCATTTTACAGTAAACTTAGAGACGAAGGTATCACCAAAAAGATTATGACCACGCGCAGAAAGTATGGAAAGAATTAAATTGTAAAACTCTTGGAGACTATCATGATTTATATTTACAAACGGATGTAACTCTGTTAGCAGATGTATTTCAAACTTTTAGGAAAACATGTATGAAATGCATACAAACTTGATCCTTTGCATTACTATACAGTACCTGGATTATCTTGGGATGCTTTACTTAAACATTATAAAATAGATTTAGAACTTTTAACAGACATTGACATGCATTTATTTATAGAAAAAGGTATGCGTGGTGGAATTAGTATGGTATCAACACGATATGCCAAAGCAAACAATCCACACGTAGCTGATTATAACCCTGACAAGGAAAACAACTTTTTAATGTATTTTAATGCAAATAATCTTTATGGGTGGGCAATGAGTCAGCCACTTCCATATTCTGGCTTAAAGTGGGTGGAATCAGAAACCTTGCCAGAGCCAAAAAAAGGAAAAGGATATATCCTAGAAGTAGATCTAGAATATCCTAAAGAACTCCATGAATCTCATAATGACTATCCACTTGCACCGGAAAGATTAGCAGTAAAAAAAGAATGGTTGTCTGAATACCAGACAGGTTTACTGGAAAATAATAGCATGCTAAATACAGAACTACTAGTCCCCAATCTTATGGACAAAGAAAGATATGTGATACATCACAAAAACCTGTAACTGTATTTAACTTTGGGTATGAAACTAAAGAAAATACACAGAGTATTAGAATTTAATGAAAAACCATGGATGAAATCATACATAAATCTAAACGCAGAACTTAGAAAAAAAGGTAAATCAACCTTTGAAAAAGATTTTTATAAACTTATGAACAACTCTGTGTTTGGTAAAACAATGGAAAATCTACGCAAGCGGACTGATATAAAACTAGTCAAAACTGACGGCTCTGAAAATGAAAAGATAAGAAAAATAATAGCCAAACCCAACTTTAACAGGCGTATAAAATTTTCAGATGAATTGTCAGCAATACATGTAAACAAAACAAAATTAACATTAAACAAACCAATCTATGTTGGGATGTCAGTATTGGATTTATCAAAGTACATGATGTATGATTGGTATTATAATACTTTAAAGAAAAGGTATGGGGCTGACTGTAATTAGCCTACACAGACACTGACAGCTTGCTGGTAAAAATCAAAACAAAAGATGTGAACAAAGACATGGCTGAAATGAAAGATGAGTATGATTTAAGTGATTATACGCAAAACCATCCAATGCACGATGCACGATGATACAAACAAAAAAGTATTAGGTAAAATGAAAGATGAATGTGCTGGTGTTGCTATATCTGAGTACGTTGGATTAAGACCCAAGCTATATTCTATTTTGAGAGCGGATGAGAAGATTATCAAGAAAGCAAAGGGTGTAAAAAAGTATGTAGTTCAAAAACATATAAACTTTGAGAACTACAAGGATGCATTGTTTAACAAAAAAAATACACCCATGAGATGAATATGATGCGATCAATAAAGCATCAAATATATGGTATAACAGTAAACAAAGTAACACTGTCACCATTTTACACTAAAAGATACATAGCACCAGACGGTATTAAACCTGTCATCCGTTGTTCCAATCTCTGCTCAGTCTTTGCCTCCTTGGCCTCTCGTTTTAAATCTTGCCATTTGTTCGAACAATCTTGAGCCGTTCTTGTACAAACTCCAAGGAAAGACATCTCACTGGCAATATGCTCCCATATTTCATTTTTCAGTTTGTTAGTAATAGTAGGTGAAAATTTACTCGTCAACACTTTCGAGTTTTCACCTTTTGTGACCTCTTCTTCCAGTTTCAAAACTTCTTCTTTGCTGAAATTTGGACTTCTTTTCCTTTTTTTTTTGACAATTGGCATCAGAAACGTCCAGAGCAGCCATCTTGTTTGTGGGAAGTGCAAAGTGAGAGAACTGCATTCTGGGAAAATGCTTAACAACAATATGTTAAACAATGGTGTTAAATTTTAGCGCTGGCGTTAACATGGCTTTTTAATATTTAACTCTGGTATTAACTTTTAACGTTAGTGTAACTTAACATTAGCGTTAAACTGTTTTGAACAACATATTATTAATGTAGCGTTTGCTTACGCTATGTTAATTGAGTTTAGTGCTCCGTTAGCTTAAAATAGCGTTTAATTTAACGACTCTTTGAACAACTGGCCCCAGGACTCTTAACGCGAACATGGGTGTTGTCACTGTAAATAAAACGGTGGTATTAGGTTTCTGATCTTAACACGAACAAACCGTTTGGTTACTGTAAATAAAACCGTCGTTTACGGCTAATGATCTTAACACGAACAACGGTGTGGTTACTGTAAATACAATGGTCGTTTACGGTTAATGATCTGAACACGAACAACGGTGTGGTTACTTTAAATAAAACCGTCGTTTACGGTTAATGATCTTCACACGAACAACGGTGTGGTTACTTTAAATAAATCCGTTGTTTACGGTTAATGATCTTAACACGAACAACGGTGTTGTTACTTTAAATAAATCCGTCGTTTACGGTTAATGATCTTAACACGAACAACGGTGTGGTTACTGTAAATAAAACCGTCGTTTACGGCTAATGATCTTAACACGAACAACTGTGTGGTTACTGTAAATAAAACCGTCGTTTACGGTTAATGATCTTAACACGAACAACGGTGTGGTTACTGTAAATACAATGGTCGTTTACGGTTAATGATCTTCACACGGACAACGGTGTGGTTACTTTAAATATAACCGTCGTTTACGGTTACTGATCTCAACACGAACAACGGTGTGGTTACTTTAAATAAATCCGTTGTTTACGGTTAATGATCTTAACACGAACAACGGTGTGGTTACTTTAAATACACTGGTCGCTTACGGGTAATGATCTTAACATGAACATCGGTGTGGTTACTGTAAATACAATATCATCAATTGCGTTCTCATTTTGAATTGTTCAAGCGTTAATTCATTACCCTTACTCTTACATACATTATATTTAATCGATTGATGGTAAAATATAAGTATTTATCGTAACTCCCGAATACGAGGTGATATAACATGACTGTTGACGATTTATAAACAAATATAAACGTTTTCATGCACTCGTCAAAGACAACCGCATTATATGGAATTTATATATAAAGTATACACGTTAACGCCTCCTTATTATTAAATATTGTGATTAAACAATCACTAATTCAGGGAATTGTTTTAATAGCAAGTTCAATATCAATTTCTTGTTAATGTCACAGGCATAGTGCTGTGTTTATCTCTGCTTTTCAGGTTATGCATCATCGCAGGCACGCACACACACACACACATATATAAATGTTGACGTTAAAATATCGGCCTCGCCACAACTTGACGTCAAGAATCTGGAAGGGCCAAGTGGTGTAAAGTTTAGCACGCTCGACCGGTAATCGAGACGTCCGTGATTTTACGGCTGTGGCGAGCCCGATTTTTGAAAGTCAAAATGTTCAAATATTTATGTCACCAATTTGCGTGTACACCACACATATTGATATTAAGCATATATATATATGCGCTATTTTTGTCTTATAAGTCGAATAAACTCCAGTCAGAAATAAACCGTCTTCAACAAACGCTGAAAAGTGAATGGATGTTGCATCAGAAAGAAGTAGATACATATAAAGATATAGAACAGAAGCTGGGACAAGATCTGATACAAATTCAACACACGTTGGACGCAAAAGCAAAGGAATTACAAACACTGCAACGCCAGTTAAAGGAACGTAATACAACCCAAACCCAATACGACCATCAGAATCTTGAATCTGCAAGGAAGGCTTTCGATCTTCAAAGAATCATAGATCAGCAGAATCAGAAAATTGTTAATTACAAATCAAGTCTTGAAGCAGAGAAACTTACAACGGAAAAGCTCAAAGCAGAACTGGAGGAGGCTAAAACTGGGTAAGTAAGGCAATACTTTACTTCGTTATCAAAATACACAAAACATATATATACCATATTTGCATATAAACTTAACTATTGTTTAAGAACGAATGTCCAGCCTATTCTGTTTGGGTGTGGGTGGGGGGTGGGGAAAATAAAAAATGTGTATAGATAACTGTAAATCACCGTCAGTATGGTCAGGCATATAGCTACACGAGAAAGTGTTATTCAAGTTTACATCATATGATGAGGCCCGCCGTAAGCGTTTGTATGTAGAGAACACATTAAAACATAGAACTTGAATATTATTTTTTTTTTGCTTTGATGTTAATGTTGTATAAATAACAATAAAGGACTAATAACACAGTGTTGTACGGAGTGTAGATAAAATGTTTACGAAGTACTTTCTAGCTATACCTTTGATAATATTCAAGATAGCATTGCTATTTAAAGAAAAACACTGTAATTGTGGCTCAATTTAAATACCTCATCTAATCGGCCAATGAGCATGCATATACGGAATGACCAGGTAGAGTTGAGAAGTATGTCTTTAAAGCTACAGAACTTTTACTTTAACTGGCACTAGCTTAAGAATATGAATCAGTCAGGAGTGAAAACGTTTCAATTCGACAAACATCCAACAAGTCTGTATATAAGCCAGAAGTAAACAAGCAAGCTTTCCATGTTCTTTAAACGATCGGGACGCTGAGAGTGTCACTGTGACCTACTTTCGCTGAAATATTGGTCACGTCCTGTTTAAGGTACGATCTCTGAATCGCATCTTCCATACGTGCTATTGCTCAAACTGCAAGTATGTTACTCTTATGGACCTGTCTTATTGTGTCAACATTTAAGTCGCTGTGTCTTTATCCTTCGAAATATAGGTCACGTCCGTTTTTATGTACATGTTCTGAATCTTAGCTTTTATTGGTGGGATGATTGAAATGCATCAGTATGTTCCACTTATTGACCTAACTTTGTGTACCAACCTTCATTCAGCTGTGACCTACTTATTTGACATATATGTCACATCCGGTTTGGGGTACACATTCTTAATATCAGCGTTTAATGGTGGGATATTGATGAAACGGCATGATAATGTTCCTCTTACTGACCTGCCTTGGTGAACCTTTTTTTCCTTTCCCTGTGACATACTTTCCTCTGTCATGTCCTACATCGACATGCAGGCTGAGGTAATTTAGTGTAAAATTATCTTTCTTCAATGCATTTAATAACTGACACATTAGAGAATTATTGTAGATCCTGAAGAGAATTAATTATGTACTTTATATAGATTGGTTGAGCAAGCTTCTGTGAGAAAGCTATTATATCCAAATCATAAACTAAATCCCGGTTGGAAGTTAATCTAGATTGTAGAATATGCTTTTGATGTTGTAGTGAACAAGAGACCAATGCTTTGAAATTTCAATCGATGTTATTATGGAGAACATGTTTCTGATGAAGTTTAACGACCGCTGAATACATAATATGGGCAAGGATTTCAAGGATCTCTAGGTTTAGCTATTAAGAATACAGCCAAGTAATACATGCTGTTACGAGTACATTCACTTTGCAGCGAAAGGTTCATTATATATTGACAAGTTATATGTTTCAAACCAGATGTCGTCATTTCGTTTGGCAGTAGTTCGTGACTTCATCATTTAACCGAGTATTTTCCCGAACTTTTGAAACACCGGGTACGTACCGCCATACTGCGAGTAAATCGGTAGAAAAAGGATTTGGACAGACACTTTTAATGAGTCAAATTATATAGCCTAACGAGAAATGACGTGGCCACTACATTTTCGTTATAATTTTACAATGAAATTAGCAATAACTATAGTTATTAACATGTTATACACACATGACAATCACGATATTACTGATAAGGGAGGTGCTTTGGAAGCAAGAAACACAACCAAGATAAGTAGTTTTACTGAGTCATTATTTCATGAGCAGTATTGTAAGAAGCAACACCTCTAACGCCTCTAGCTTAAGCGGTATTCTACTTCAAAGCCACCTTTACTGGACTCCTTGGCCCCAAAGAACCAGTAAAGATAACATTACTGCGCACCCTTTTTTTAAAAATGAAAAGGTCATTTGCATTGTCGCAAGATGACCCTAGTGGTTGGGACTAACTCAGGAAAGAATCAATGTCGGGTGACTACATTTACATAAGGTTAATGCAACTTTTAAAATATGTTAAATATATATACAATTATCAAGAAAAACAAGCGAATACACCGATGAAAGATGAAAAATACTGTTTTTATGAACGTATACGTTCGTAGTATTATCACGAATACTGAATATGTCGACTGTCTATATAAGAAACGAAAGTGTTGTTGAAATTGCAACACTGTTTATGATCCGTAGCGTTACAAAAAATGATGATCTAACGCGATGTATTTGATGTACCTGATATTGTGAACATGATGCGCGATTCCAAGGATCGGTGATTGTCATCAAAAGCGGGTTGCGACCAATACGCTCTACCCAATATCACTTTGTGACATGCTTTCTGTACATAATCAATGCAGACTTGAACACTTATTACTGATTACTTTCACACTTTCGACGTTATAAATGGAACTGCTACTTACACAATATAATTAATATAATTAATTTCCATTTGTAACTACATTAAATGTAAATGCACACTCGTTTAATATCAACAACTTAACTTACCGAGGCACAGAACTGTCACTGGCTTATACAGTTACCAAACTTAAACTTATGTAGGATAATAGTACACAAATAAATAAAACAGGAAGTTGGTTTTGTCTACAGACCCATTGGTATGTGAAAGTACATACGGTATGTGGATTGCTCTTGGCAACTTTGATTTGTCTACAATTATCATGTCATGAACTTATATCATATCAGAAATGTGGACAACAGTTCTTATTTATAGAGTATGTCATATCTAACATTGTGTCCCGTGCTTATTGCCTTAGTAAGATGATGAGCCCCGCATTAGCAGACAACAACCCCAACGTCACAGAACTAAGTGACAAGAACCGTCCGTCAAAGATTGGAGAGAGATATCAAGAACTGTATGACAATCAGTGGACAGATGCGTTCGAAACAGTAGAAAAAGCCTTCCCAAAAATTACAGAAAAAGATATCGTTTCTGTGTTGCTGAAAATATTGTTGGTACGATTGTCTTGATAATTATATGTAATAATGTTCCAAATTATGACATTAAATCTTTCTGAAATTACTAGTATTACGAATGAAGTAACTGATTTAAAAAGTGCACACATTGTGAATAGTAAACACAATTAAAGTAGTAAAATAGCTTTCATACTTATCTTGTTAACATGCATTTTACATATCATGCTTATCGTCAACATGAATGAATGACTAAAAAGCGAAGATATTTGAACCTTGTAATGTATGATTACTCTTTTGTATTAACTTGACTTCAGGCAGTTCAACAGTTCTGCGAAGAAACAGCTAGCAGATACAAAGTGAAAATGATGAGAGCTCTATATACATCCGATGTATGTTGTATTTTTATTCGATTTTCGAATTAGATGTTCGGTATTGGCAAACATACCAAAATTGAGAAGCGATCTTTACAAGTCGTTAGCAATTATAAATGTCAATAACTCAAACAAGAAACTCCATGTGTTTACACTCAAATATGTTTATCCAAATATACCATTATAGTTTACGCTATTAAGGTACAGAACAATTATTAATACAATACTAAAAATATTTTCGTTAACAAAATTAATAAAATATATAATTTGATGTTACATGTATCAGTTAGTTCCTATATTCTTCGTTATTATGTACGAAAACAGACAATGACCAAACCGCAAAATAGAAAAACGATTATTGAAAAATGCTGAACGCAACAATTAACCTAGGTCGCCTACACTGTTTCTAAATCATTAATAGTATTAAATAACTATTTCAAATAAATACGGACCAAATAATATATATATATATATTCTTTTTTTAACAGCAAAAAAGCTCAAAACCAATACCAGATTATGTTAACAAAGCGTTAAACGACTGCAGAAAGGCTATGGCTCCAGAGAACGTGGAATTCGTGTATGAGGTAAGGCCACAATTGCATTCCTGTGATGTATGTATCGTCAAAACTTGGTGTACTGATATATAAAGAATTCTATGTTTGCAAGTGTATTAGCCCAGACTTAGACAAAAACAACAATGAATAGCGAGGCTCTGTCGAGCTGTTCTGCGCTTTCATTGCCGAGCGTATTATATTGTATTGAAAATAGAGTGCGATATTATTGCCACGAAGCGAATGCTCATTTTCTGTATAGTTGACTAGTTTACTCTTTTAACATCATGGTTGGCTTGACTTGAATGCCACCGTATTGTCTTATATATCTTTACAATAACATATACGTGTATCGTTTCCTAATTTTTCTGGAAGTGGACTTTATTGTTAGAGATTTTCTTCCGATGGGATGTACTTTATTTGCACTGTCTTGTGAATTTGAGCGCTGAAGACAGGATAATAGCGTGGTTGAGGACACTTAAAATCGATTTAACCTTTCAGTAAGCCAAATTGCCTTCTGACCGTTCCACGTCGGTAACCCTGTTTTCACCAATGTTTGTGTTTTGTATTGTCCTTTTCATTGTATAGTTAATTTGCTCTTTCTTTGTGGTACAGCGGGGATCTACGGTGGCATTTTGTTTGGGTGATGTGATTTCTATAGGACCATTTTTTTCATTTTTGCAGAGGTATGTTCCCCACATAAGCGTAACACAAAGTTTGGGGAACCAGTTTTAAATCCCTCTAACGTGATTATAATTATTGCGTGAGTTATGATCTTTTTTTGCATGAGTATGGCCCATATTTGACATATATAACATGCAATGGAACTCTTGTGTGGCTTACTACCCATTCATTTTCCTACATATTGTTTTCATATATTAATGATGATTCAGCATCAAGGGAATGTGATCATAAAGGGAAGTATCCCGGCACAACCACCTTTCGTACACATAAGGAAAGAAAATAAATTATAACTTTAAAATTACATCAAAGCCTTTTCCTTTTCTGTCAATGTTTTCATTAATTACAGTACTGAAAATCTGCATAATCATGCCTATTGGGCATGACCTCTTTTAAAACTGAGGCCACGCCACTGTACTAACCTAACAGTTTATAAATGTAACACACTTATAGTTAATACACACCTCCGTTAATCCCCATCTTAAATAATCATGCAATGGGAGTTTCCGAAATATGTCGGCTAACTCAGTGGTTAATCATCTGAACACCTATTATTGTTTACCTGCTCTAAACTTAGTTTCTCTGGAAGTTTCTAGAAACTATGAAGTCTGGGAGTTAAGAGGTATTGCCATATTAGAGGAGACCATTCGTTTGCCGAAAGGTCTTGTGGGTAATCTATGCATACAATGGGGTAATCACCATGGCGTTAACCTATTAAATGTACAAAGCATGGCATACGACCCCGTAGTGCTACACTCTATTGTTTACGTTTTTTAAGAGAAATGACGACCTACTACCGACATTCCAACCTCTTTCCGAACACTTCCGGTAAACATGAAAAGTATACTGCAGAGCAAATGTTTCTGCTCAAAAATAGTTGTAACATTATAGTCAACACTTCTAAACAGTTAACGTATGAAAATAAACTTTTGGAACGTATTTACAATTTATTTTTAACGTTGTTTTTATTGTTCTGGTGCACATGAAGGGCAGATAAATGTGTCTCCCCTTCTTAGGACCCTTACTTGAGTACAATATCCTAGATGCACCCAACCTTCACAATTGTCACATATTCCCCATTTAACAATACTAATTTGAGGAAACTTATTGAGGTTTGTGGGACTGAAGTGTTTGCAGACCACACATTTGTCAGATTCATTAATATCAGACTCGGCTGAATCTGATGACAAACTGATGGCTGGTGAAGGATTTCGTCGTTGATGTTTCTTTGCAGGCAATCCCGATGTGGATGGTACTTGGGAATCTTTCTTACTTTTTTCATTACCCTGTTTGTGTTTATCAGTTTGTTCCTTTTGTTTTGTACTGTGTTTTTCTATATGTTCCTTTATTTTACCTTTTACGTTGTCCTCTGTTATGGCTTTTCCATCTACCACCTTACTGAATGTATCCCTTACTTTTGCCTTGTGTACATTCTCAAGTACTTTTCCACCCGTTTTCAGCTAAACACTTTCAGTTGATTCAGTTGCAGCAGCACTGCCAGCCGGTTTTGTTGCAGGAACAGTTGCATTTTCAAAGACGGGTCTGTCAAATGGAGTAGCAGGTGCACACTTGAGTCATCAACAACTTTTGGATTATATATGTACATTCCACTCAGTCTGAATGAGGCTTGGATATTGTTGGCTGTAACACAGGTGGCTGTATCGGTGTTGGGAACTAAAACAAATAAATAATAATAAATAAAAAATAGTTACAGACATCTCTGGTCAACATTTGATACCTAATTGTTTTCATCAATTATTTCACTAGCCAAGTTCCGAGAAGTAATAAACATAAATTCAAAATTGTTGTATTTGACGAGAAATCGTTTTTTTTAGAATATGCACTCCACCCACTACCTCAGTGTATTTGTTCAATAGAATCTTGATCATATACGAGCGTCACAGATGACCATGACTATTCAAAACAATTGCAGCAGACGGTGGTTTGAATATTCTAAGCTGACGATTTCTAGTCAAATACAGCAATTTTAAAAAAGGTAAGCGTTATATTTATGTTTATTACTTTTTTCGTTGTTGAAATCCCCTCGGATTGAATTGATTCGCACTGGTACATTCGGGGAATGGCCACCAATAGCGGTGAATATGTGCTTTATTTTGTTCTACAGTGATGTATACCTAATTGGAAATCGCGTTTTTCGAAGCATTATGACTTGTCACATTAAAACGCTTTGTTTTCGGTTTTCGGTTTCGAGAACGACATACATCTGCGGTTCCAACCAGCCTAGATTTGTGGATAATTCTCGGAATTTGGCCGGTGAAATAATTGATGAAAACAGTTAGGTATCAAATGTTGACCGGAGAGAGCTTCAAACCTTGTCTATAACTACGATCATGACGATTCTCTGGGACATTTGTTTCAGGAAAACTTCAAATATGTTTGTTTTCGACAAATAACACGAAATAAATAATTATAATTTTTTTAAAATTATTTTTTTTAGTTCCCAACACCGATACAGTCAACTGTGGGCTGTAAGTGTTTTGGCATATGCCTTGCATTCCATGTGGCATACATCATACCGAGTGATCACACAGCCGCCAGATTCACGTAGGTGATGGTGATATGCTGAATTCCATCATTTCGGAAGCATTCTTTCCGCAGGAAAAAACAAAGAAATGTGGAAATGCTGTCCAACATCATTGCAGCATCCAATCAATGTTAGAGCCTGGATTTTTATGATAGAGCCTGTGATGATCTTGGGTGGCTTGTGATCCTGACTTAACCTTCTCATCCACATTATATATCATATGTTGCTTATGAGTCAATTTGTATTTCTTCATGATGCTACCAAGTTCAAGGAAATGTTTGTCAATAGCTTATCGTGTAGCACCTTTAGCTCGGGAAACTTCTAAGCTACGTGGCTTTTTCACCTTAAGATCAGGCCAACGAGCGAGGAAACGATAAAGCCACCGGTCTGTCAGGGGATGCTGTTTATCTCTCTAAGTCCAAGACTTATAGCGTAGTCTGAGGCTAGATTAATGGTTTCATTCCTGCTGTAGCCATATCCAAGAAATATAAAAAGATCGGACAGGGAAAGTAGCATTCAAGGAGGACAGTCAACCACAAAACACAGAAACAAACACGCAAACAGACAAACAAGAAAACAAAAGTAATAAAAATTGCAAACGACATCACAAACACAAAAGGGTTGACAATAGGGCTACCGCCTTGGAACGGTCAGTGGCAAAGTAGGCCACTGGGGGTTTAAACCGGTTCTAGGGTGCACCAAACCTCACACTTACCCTACTGTCATCCCATTAAAACAGGACAGTGTAAATAAAGAAATCCCCGCGATGATCTAATCTCTAACCAACAAGGTAGCATCAATAGGCAATATAAGTAAAACACAAATATGCTCGTGTAAATATAATGTAACAAAATGAAAGCCACAATGAAGGTACTCAATGACTTGGCAGAAGCCAGAGCAACAAGAAAATAAACCATTAACTTAAAGGACACGACAAGATATCATAGACAAACATCAAACGCCACCGTCCCAATGGGCTTTAGGTAGGCGTCATCATAGGGTCCACAGCCTGTCCGGTCATCGTACAATTAAAGAGGAAAGCATAGTGGCGAACTGTAAAAGGGTCCACCACCAAGCATGCAGTACGTTGCAAAATGATAGTGTCATAACCTCTTTTGATAAACTTTTTTAACAGGTTTAACAAGGATAGTATGAAAGTGATCATGACCAAGAATCTTACGAAGATCACCATAGAAGTGAGGTTGTGATAGTCCTTGTCACAGAAGAGTCCTTAAATTACTTTTATATTTGGAAAGAAGATCAGGGTTACCATAGTACAATTTTGCAAAGGTTTTACGAGTAGTTTATGGTAACGGTAACCCTGATTGAGTAGCTTTTTAGTTATACAAAGATTACGAATATTAAAGTCCTCAACTCGAGTACAAGCTCTTGAAAAACGAATAAGTTGAGACACATACACCCCATAAGATGTTGCTCGGGAAACTGGGGATAATTAACAATGTCAAAATTAAAATCATCTCTCTTGTCATAGATTATGCTAATTATTTCACCATTTTCAATCGAGAGATCTAAATCAAGAAAAGAAGCGTTATTATCAGATATATTAGCCAACTTCAGCCATAGTCGTGACATGTTTAACCAGCAAAGCCTCTTGCTCGGTAGAAAACAGTGGTGCTGTGCCTGATTTGACAACATCGATGTTGTCTTTCCCATTCTCTCTATCTATGAGCGTAGTAACTAGCACCCCATACTTCTTTGCTGCGCTTCTGATATACATATTTGCCTCTTTAATAGCAATGTAAGCATCTGTTATGATGTCATGGTTATACAGCCTGTATGGGCCTCTACTTTTCGATTTTATCTGAAAAGAAATTCATAAAAAATAACATATAGACGTAATACTCACTTTTCCTTTTCAAACATTTTCAGTAAAACCAAAAGGGAGTGTAATTTTTTTTGCGGAGAGTAGGTAATGAGATGACTCAACAATTGTGCAGACGACAGTTGTAAACATTTTAGTCAATGAAAAATGCTTTTAATCAAGTTTTAAGGACAGGCAGATTTGGGAATAGTGAAATGGACTAGAATAGCTTTCAAAATATCACGTGATCGTATGCAAATGAGCGCGCGCATTGTTATTTCCGCTGTATATTCCGAAGTGTTCGAATTCATGTTGTGTACTAAAAGATGTTGTGTAGGGATATATTGGCGCAATAAATTTCAGGGGTCAAAGGGGCAGAGGCCGGGAGCAACACAATCAGTTGTTCATAATTTGCACTGTGTATCAATTACCGAGTTAATGAGTACACACAGACACGAAAATCGTAAATGTTTTTATAAGGTCCGATCTATCACAGTTATTTGTTGCGTGTTCATTTTAAATGGACACTGTCCGTAACTTTTAGCTTATAAAACACAAAATAATTACTTTGACAAACATAACACACTAACCATTATTGAATAATTACTAAATAAAACCAAGATTGTTTGACGGAATTCAGCGGTACAATACAAAGAAGTATCGCTTCGTGGGATTGAACTCGTAACCCATATTAAAATTACACTCTTAGGTAATAATAGTCGAACTTGCTCCCAACTGAGCTATACGGACCTGATGTTTTATGTAAGACATTCTATAGAGAAAACCTAATGAGCTAATGGATGACACGTGTTCAGCAGAAAATGTAAATAATGTCTGTCCCATATTGTTAACAACTAATAAATAAAAAAAAATCAAACTCACGAATGTATTACTACAGACATATTACGGTTGATGCTCATGATTTCATGGATACATTTCACTGAATAAAAATCAGTGTTATTTGTCTATGCTAAATATCTGCTTACTTACGGACAGTGTCCCTTTAAATATAGATATAAAAATCGAACAGGAAAAGCAGCATTCAAGGACGACAGTCAACCACAAACATACACAGAAACAAATAATTCAGATAAGGTTCGATCCGTATTGCTATTAATTTGAAAAAAAAATCTGAACTATGAAGCAACACATGGGGAGTCTTAAACTGTTTTTAGAAACAATTATTTAGTGAAAACGTTGCCATTAATGTTTTGTCATTTGGAGAATATTCTTGTATTTCTCCATTCCTAAAAGTAACGCCGAACAATCTCTTTATTATGATGTTAGAATAAAGATGTACTATTTTTGCTTAACAGAAGGAAAATGGAACTTTCAAAAGCTTTTCAGACTTGCGGATATAAGCTTTCTGCCTACTAGTTTGTATATGATTTAACCCGTAAAACAAAAGCCAAATGTTATTTTCTTCAAAACGAATTGTTAGGAACAGTTACACTGGAAGATTATTAAATTACAGGAATTAATTAAACGTGGTTCACTTTAGTGATGCAATACAGTATTGATGGAAGTGTGATATAGTGATATTAAATTTTGCCACAAGTCGGATAAAACTGTATGACCTATTGACCATGAGTTTCTTTTAAACACGTTTTATGCATGGTTGTATAATAATTTCAGAAATTTGGAATCAAAATAAATGAAGTTCTAAACAAAGATCATGAAGATCTGCTCAGGTCTAAATTATGTATTCTATTCGTCTAACTCCGGATGAAATAACGTGTTTGCCTTATCTTTACTAGGGTTTCCTGGGAAGCACATCGAAAGCCACATCAAGGGGTAAGTTGACCCATAGATTGAGTAGCTATGTTAAGGAATGTGTCGAGTTATGCTGGCTAATGACACTTCAAGATCCGCCAGTTGTATTCGGTCCGAATGTAACAAGCATGAGTCCGTTTGACACAAATGTATACAGACCGTATACTACGTCTGGATCGATGATTGATTTTGTTGTATGGCCTCCGATCTATCTGCACGCAGATGGCACCATACTTGCCAAAGGAGTAGCGCAAGGCTATAGGTCTACAGCCGAACGAGCTAGGTGTGCACCGCCAGTCCAAACAGGACGAGCAAAGTCCGTACCAGGATGTACACGATCAGCGTATCAGCCGTCTGACTACGACACACATGATCAAAATGCCTTGGGGCCAAATAGAGACGGGTCATCGCGTGGTACCACAGGTCGTTTTGCAAGCACAAATAACCAACATACTGACTACGGAAGTACAGGCTCTGGCTATCGACAAACAAACGTGCTGACAACAATAACACCTAGCGGACAAACAGGAACCACCATCGACTGGCAGAAATGTCAGCCGCCATCATTATTCGAACTCACGTATTATGATTGGTATATAGAGGAAGGTCGCGAATCTCACAGGAAAATATTGGGGGACAGGTTCGATATTTGTCGCGTTTATAGGGAAGCATTTCCAAAACAATACCACCGATAATGCACATACGTGTTAATGTTGAACATTATCATGACTGTACATGTAGGTACATGACTGTGTGTTTTCATATGTTATTTCAATTACTCCATCAGACCCGTAGCTACGATGAGGCACAACGAGACAGTGGCCTCGGTAAAATGTTGGGAATGTACATACTTTACATAAAACAACTTCAATAACGATGCCATTATCAATCGCTGACAACATAAAACATGTTTAAAACTGAAAACATTGTACGGGAAACGCAAACAAATGTAGGAAAAGAAAAAAATACGGGATGGAGAGGGAGATGAATGACACTTGATCCCACAATAAGGGATTTGACTTGGTTAAATTTCAAGGCTGGCTACTGGCCTGGCCTTTATGCTTCGTGACGTTATGCTTTACCGGTACAAGAGAGACACACAGAGTTTTGGTGCTTTTA
The DNA here is from genome assembly GCA_037043455.1 of Cyrtodaria siliqua. Lineage (NCBI taxonomy): Eukaryota > Metazoa > Mollusca > Bivalvia > Adapedonta > Hiatellidae > Cyrtodaria > Cyrtodaria siliqua. The sequence goes on from JAWPHD010002710.1 coordinate 82,772, forward strand.
TAACACACATACATTATTTATTAACATATTAATACAACAAAGACATTAAGTATGTACTAAAGGTATCTATGATTTTGCTGAATTGAACCGATTTGAATTAACCAGTACCAAGTGAAGTTCATTTTTCTGTTTTCAATGATATAATAGACGTTTGTTTAGAAAAGCACACACACATTGAATAATACGGGCATTCAAATAACATGTTTCATCTTATATCGGTATTTACAACATAATAGTGCATTCAGCCCTATATAATGTCACAAACAAACTTTTTAATAGTTATCATAGTTACCACGGTTATCCACAAACGTCCGCGTCTCTCTGGCACTGTAATTGTCTATAGAAAAAAAAGAAACCCATGCCTTTAAATTTGCTTAATAATTTATTATGATTTTTTTAACTAGTACATATATATGTAAAATAATGATTATTTATGTGTTTAAATGTATACCAACTATTGGCAGTACGACATGTACGATACAAAAATGCTTTAAACTAATACAATGATTATTTATAATGAATAGCAAATACTTGTATGCAAATTATGTAGAAAAATTATGACTCCACGAGTTTAAACAAAATTAAGATTGTCATACGCTCCTTTTATATTTTAATATTTTAATTTTCCTTGTTGGAATGAACAGTATTCGTTTCCGGAACGGCAGCGACTCTTATATGGTTTGCATATTTGTACATGGTAAGGTAGCAATGAACAGTTTTCGCCTTGATAACGCAATCTTATAATTACACATGGTAGCAGTGAACAGTTTATTTTTGTTGTGATGCACATGCTAACGCACACGCATCTCTTACATGTGAACAATTGTATTTTTGTACTGATGTGTAATTATAGTATGTCGTGCTACACAGGCGAATATGTAAAGCATGTCAAGGATTTTACCAGAACGAAGCGATGTCGTCTGAAAGTGTCTGGTAAGAAACAACGGTCGTGGCATGTTTTAGTCTTCGTGACAACATTGTTTTAACTTGTTTTAACAACGGTAAAACACGTGACTTGATCCGTCATGTTAAACTTTGTTCCCAGTTCTTAACCAGATATAAAGTATTTCTCTCGACAGCTATTTTACGCTCGCGTAAAGAAAACTTGCTTGTTTTTCTCTTTGTATAAAATATCAACGGGTGATGGACGTTATATACAGAAGACTCAACGATGCCTTATATAACAATTACAGACCCAAATCAGACGGAAAAGGGCCATCGGAATTGTCCGAACTAAAAGCAGCGAAGGATTTTTTCTTGAGTAGCATTTGGTATAGCAACTTCAAGCTTAAAAGGAATTACTTCCTTATACTGTTGTAAACAGTAATACAATACATTAACACTTATAGTTTAGTACCAGTCAGAAATAGTATTTGTATATAGGTAACGTGTTAACTTTATTTAATGTTTTCAATGCTTGAGAGTCATTGCTATTTATTTTAATGTTCGGTTGGATGCTGCAAGTCAGGTCCGTCCTTCAACGCTTTCCGGAGCATCACTACAAACTCGTTCTATGTATCAGTATGATACTTGTTACACAAATCGAGTTAATAGTGTTGTCGTGCACACGGATATACAGAACTTTCTTATCAATTATTGTGTCATACATACTATTTTAAAACTTCAATTTATTTGCAGTTTACGCAAACAAACAAGCCAATGATCTTAATGAAACGTTGTTAAGCTGTGTAACTTAGATTTTGTTTTCTTATTCGATAGTTCAGTTAATATTTGTTTGTGGTTTTGCTCTAAAGAGAGTTGATGTATACTTATGTTTCGCCTCAAATGATGGGTCATTTACAAATTTTAGTGTATAATATAGTGTTTTCATAACATTTGGTGTACAGACGTAATCCTCCAAGGATAACGTTTTTGTCCCATGCACACACCTTGGTAGGACAATCATGAAACTTTTAAGAGCGGGTGGTGTATTTCTTTCACTCCTATTTAAAAGTGTATGCCGGATTTTGTCTGGGTGTTATTTTATTTGATCTTACATTCATATAGTTCATGTAATGATTCGTTAGCATCGTATTCTAAAAATATATTTGTTCTTGTTTGCATGTTTTTGTATTAGACGATACATATATCTTATATTTAGATTTATATTGCAAATAAAATGAAATGTATCATGCGTATATGTACTTTTTTTATTAAACGTTCCATTCTAAAAACATGGTATGATCTGTCAAAAAAACAACAGTACCCACATACAAGAATGAATGCTATCTGGTGCCGCTACATAGCTAATATACAAGAAGTGTCATGAAGTGGTGTTGAATATGTTGTTATTGTACTGATCGAAGTCCAGGCGAGATAATTCGTTTGCAACAGTTACTCTGAATCTACTCAAATTTCATGCAGATGCTTATAATAGTGAGTATACTATACAAAATAAAAGCATGGGTCAATCCGATATTAACCATGGCAGCTTAAAGTAGTCATAGCCTTAAACAATATTCTTTTCAAGAACCACACCATTGATTTTGGCAATCTTTTTTAGAATTAACTGCGTTTAACTAAAATATCAACAACAAAAAAATCAGTTGTCATTTTTAAATAGACGCCACGTGGGCGCGAATTTTACATTGATTCTCCATGAACTGTAAAAATTCAGTACAACGATTGTATGATTTATGATTTGCAGGAGGAGAAAGCATTATCACTATGCGAATGAGTGTAAAAAACAACAATACACATAGTGAACACATTTCTTATAATGGAATTTTTAAATAGTTTTTTTTGTGACATTGTAATATATATGTTGGTATAGGTATGACACCACCATTTAGTTTTCTTATTGTTATCAATGTTGAAATGTCACATATTAATGATTAGCTGCAACTTCAAAATTTGCAATCAAGTATGGGTAATGCAGCAGTGTACTTTTCATATAGAAAAAACTGCAAGAGCTAATAGGCACTTACTATAAGTTTATGGTCCTCTACCAAGTTTGTTCCAATTGTGACAATGGGATCACATTTGACCCTGCCCCAGGGCTCACATGTTTTACATAGCCTTATATAGGGAAAAACACTTAAACACATCTTCTCTAAAACTACAAGAGACAGAGGTTTAATAGTTTCTGTTTACTATCAGCTTATGGTCCTCTACCAAGTGTGTACAAATGGTGACCCTGGTGACACAAGGGCCCGCTCCAGGCGTCACAGTGTTACAGTTATAAAGGGGAAATCTTTAAACAAATCTTCTTCTCAGAAACCGCTAGGTGCATAGACTTAAATAGGGACACACTTTAAAAAAATCTTCTCTAAAACTACAAGCGCCAGAGGTTTAATATTTTGCATTTGCTATCATAACGTGGTTCGAGAATTAACGTTCATACCCCATCAAACCCCTTCCCCAAGCAGCGAAAACGGGGTTGGCTGGGGTATGAAATACAACCTTAATATCGGCTTATAAAGTTTGCGTTTGTAAAGATAAAACATTTAATAGGTAATTTTAAACAGGTTATAGCATCTTTTCAGTAAAATGTATTTTTAAACCTGTTTTATTGTTGAAATATCCGTTATAAAATCCTGCTAATATAAGCTTTCCCGTCGTTTATTGGAATTAAGACGAGTCCACGTAATGACAATCTTATGGTCCGCTACCAGGTTTGTTGAAATGGTGATCCTGGGATGACATTTTGCCCCGCCCCAGGGTCACATGTGTTACATAGAACTTTTATCGGGAAATAATTAAAAAGTCTTCTTCTCTGAAACTATAAGAGCCAGAAGTTTAATTTTGTGCATTTACTACAAGATTTTGATCCACTACTAAGCTTGTTCAAATAGTAATCATGTGGTCACATTTGGCCTCGCCCCAGGGGTCACATGATTTACATAGACTTATATAGGGAAACTCTTTAAACAAATCTTCTTCTCAGAAACCGCAAGGTCAATTTTGACTTCACACGGATGATGTTAGGTGAATGGTTTTTAAATTTAAAATTAGGTCAACGCGACATCCAATTCGGCGGCCCTAGAAAATTATTTAAATTACTTCTTGTACACTGGAAACCTAGGCCATGTGTTCAAATCCCACTGGAGGTAAACTTTTTTAAATTCTTCATTTTTATTATTGTTTCCTGTTTGGATGCGTTTTTCCCTTTGTTCAGTTTTCCAAAAGTTTGCATATAAAGATATTGCAACTTAAAACATATTATTCTCCGAAACCACAAGACACAGAGCTCTCATATATTGCATATAGTATCAGCTTATGGTCATCTACGACGTTGTTTAAATGGTGACACTGGGGTCATATCAGACTCCACCAAAGGATTCGCAGTTTTTACTCTTTAAACAATCTTCTTCATAGAAACCGCGTGGTCAATGTTGACCAGACTTCACACGGATGATTCTTAGGTGAATGGTTTTCAAATTGTTTAAATTAGGCCAATATGACACCTAAGATGACCGCCGTAGAAACATTATTTCATTATTTCAATTACCTCTTGTACACTAGGAACCTAGGGCAGTGGATTCAAATCACACTGGAGTGGGAATTATTGTTTTAACTTGTTTCTTGTTTTTGTTACTTTTTTTAATTATTAGTATGGGTTAAGCTATGATACTCTGGAATGATTTACATTTATATATTAGCAATTCGTGTTCATTTAACAGTCAGCTTATAAGAACAATGTTTACTAGATCAAATGTTCCTAGTTTTTACGTATCTGGTGTACGTTATTTACATGTACACTTCTCAAAACTGCTAACTACACCGCTCACGTTTTATACACTTTTCAAAACAGCCAACTACACCGATTTAAAATATGAATAATTTTGTTAATATCATTATTTCATAGTTGTTTGTAATTAAATAAACAAATAACACAAATCTGCACTATATGAGACACATTTTTATTTTATTGAAAAACATTCAACCCATCGATATATATAACCCAAAACGTGAGCGGTGTAGTTAGCAGTTTTGAGAAGTGTATATATATGTACATGCATGATAGGATAAGAAAGACGTGGTAATCTCAATAATGATTTTTTTCAAAATCATTTACGCGAATCGCCTCAATGCAAGTGCGGTCAGGGTAATGAAGATGAATATTATTTCTTCTTTGAATGTATGCAATTCAATGTTGAAAGGCTCGAACTCTTCCAGTGAACACGTTCGTTTCATTCTTTAAGCTCAAATACATTATTTTTTTGAAGGTTAGATCTTACGACACGAGAAAATGGATTCATTTTTAATTCTGTTCAAATCAACCCCAGCAATGTCGTGTGTGTGTGTGGTATTCTATTTTCAGCGTGTATGTATTATCTTATTATCTTAACATGCCCTACTACTTCCTTTAACACTTGTGGGCCGACCCGACTGCATTGTACGTATATGGCAATAACTACGCTTGAAACATATCAGTAGTAGTTCATGCACTGGAACCTGCAGCAGAAACGCAATGCGCGATATACACATGTACCTTTGATTATCGCACATTGTTTTGAAGTGGGCTAATACAAAGAAATATAAAAAGATCGGACAGGGAAAGTAGCATTCAAGGAGGATAGTCAACCACAAAACACAGAAACAAACACGCAAATAGACAAACAAGAAGGCAAAAGTAAAAATAAATGCAAACGACATCACAAACACAAAAGGGTTGACAATAGGGCTACCGCCTTGTAACGGTCAGTGGCAAAGTAGGCCACTGGGGGTTTAAACCGGTTCTATGTTGCACCAAACCTCACACTTACCAAACTGTCATCCCATTAAAACAGGACAGTGAAAATAAAGAAATCCCCGCCATGATCTAATCTCTAACCAACACGGCAGCATTAATAGGCAATATAAGTAAAAGACAAATATGCTCGTGTAAATATAATAAAATAGCCTAGAAAGCCACAATGAAGGCACTCAATGACTTGGCAGAAGCCAGAGCAACAAGAGAATAAACTACTTAACAACTTACCCAACATTAAGTCCTGCTTATTCTCCTTGTATTGTTTCTCTGTTATGTTGTTTCAGCCTTCTGTCAGTATTATGCCTTTGTTTTGAAAGGAAAGCACCCCACCCGAACGTCTCATATATATCAATAACTGATCGAAAACGCGGAATGCTAATATCAAGGTGAAGATGGAATCAGAGATTTTTAAAAACCAGTGGCGAATTTAAAATATTATTATGGTGTGTACACAATATGAAACAAGCAACATGTGTATTGCAAACGTATAACATGGGTTTTATATTTAATAACACAAATAAAAATACAACAGCTCTCTCTCTCTCTCACACACACACACACACACACACACACACACACACACACACTATCTCTCTCTTCTAGTGCTTTTATGGACAAATATAAACCGCAAATGTTTCGCATATAATAAAGTCAATACCCTGATTTAACAGTATGCATAATTTGAGAGTGGATTAAAGTAAACACATAGTCAAATTATCTATTAAATATAGTATGGTAGTTTAGTTAGCTGTCTATTCAACAATCTATGGCTATTTCTGCAATAGGCATTGATCCGCAATCGAAGGATGAAAACAAAGATAAAACCTATAAAACATTCTATATTAAACTGTCATTTACTGAAAATCATAACACATTGAAAGTGTAACGCTGCGGAATAGCACCAAGTATCTCCACAACTACCCCAATACACAATCATCAACACGCTATTAATTTGTTTTTAATTATATGAACATGCATATGCAAATACATCTATATGTTTGATATCGGAATGTGACGGCAGATACTACGGATGCCCCAGCTATATTGCTTCACACATTAATGAGGAATTTGTCTCTCGGGTAACATTGATTTTGTTAGATTGCACTATTTCAAGGGATATAACTCTCTAATTTCTAAGGTGATGAGATAGATTATCGAACTTGGTCGAGACATTGTGCCCATACACAATTTGACAAAGTTTTGTGAAGATTGAATAATAATTACCCATGCTAAAGTCCGGTCAATATGTTCGGCACGATAGTATGCACGGAATGACGAACGCACGGACGGACGGATAGTGGTTACAAGATATCGTGTCCATTTAAAACATTTAAACAAGTTTGGAGAATATTAAATATAGAACAATTACCTAAGTTAAAGTCCGGACAACATCCCTTTCGTATATGTTTATTATTGCAAGTGACATAACTCCAAATTCCTAAGGCGATGAGGCTGATTATCAGACTTGGATAAGACGTGGTGGCTGTATACAATGTGATCACGTTTGGAGAAGATTGGATAACAATTACCTAAGTTAGAGTTCGGACTACATTAATTTCATGATTGTTTACTAGTCCAAGATGCATTTCTCTAGAATTACTGATATAATGAGTATCAATCACGACCGAGACATTGTGCTCATGTACAAATGGACCAAGCTTACAGAAGATTTGATAACACTTTCCTAAGTTAGAGTCCGGAAAACATCAATTTTGCGATTTTTTACTATTTCAAGGGACATAATTCTAGAAGTACTGAGGTGATGGGGCTGAACATCCAACTCGACTAAGACACTCAGCCCATATACAGTTTAACCAAGCTTGGACATCATTAAGTTCGTGATGTTTTACTATTCCAATTAGCATGACTCTGCAATTACTAAAAAAAGAGTATGATAACGGATCTTTGGAAACGGCCGAGCACGACACATACAAAATATTGCAGTCTCGGTTTGATTGAGACTAAGACTAGAATGCGGATAATTGAATTTGGCCGAGACATTGTGCCCATATACGATTTGACCTATTTTTGTGAAGATTGGTACCCCAGTTATAGAGTCCGGTCAAAACGGACGGCACGGACGGATGCACGGACGGACGGACGGACAGGAGTTACACTATATACCCTTTCACAATTTCATTTTAGCGCCATATTATCTTTTATCCAAATTTAAACAATTTGAAGCAACTAAAAATGTGTTTTTAAAGAAAAAGCTTACATGCGTCTGGATTTATTTGGCAAAAAACAAAACAACAGTCACAGGTCCTATTTTTGTATAGTCTTGTAATATAGCCGTACTTCTTGTCTTTCATTATTAAATCAGTATACATATAAATATGTTATAAAATGTAACAATAGACGGTATATTCATTGACGGTATGTTTAATAACATAACAGAAAGCATTTGGAAAATGAGGAAAATGAGAGCATTTCATATGTATTTATCTGTGGTATAAAAATTCAGTAAAAATGTATGCATGCATGTATATAACTATGTTAACGTCACTGTTACCATTTGTTCAGTCCTACGATGACAGTGTCACGAGTATCCATGAGCCCTATACCCAACTATACAGAGCAGCCACAGTAGAATACCATGCCTTAGATACATGACATGAAACCCCACCCGCTCACATTATACTGACACCTGGCCGACCAGACTTATCAATACCCTTTGTACCACAGCTTTAATGGGTTTCCCTTGTTCCTGCTTATGATATAACTTTCATAAACTTGAAGGATTATGCCTAAACCGTGCAATAACTGCCATTATTGTATACTTTCATATTGTCCCGTTTAGTTTGCATTAAGCTAAGCGTGCAATATTATAGGTTATTGTATTTGTATGGCTAAATATTACTTGGAACGAGTTGTTTTGGCAAAGGACGACGAGCTTACGAGTCGTCCTGCGCCAAAACAACGAGTTCCAAGTAATATTTAGCCATACAATTCAATAACCTTTTTATTGTATACTTTCATACTGTTTTTGATCAATGTCAATTGTATGACTATTACTTTTCATTGTATTTGTGTTATTTTTATAGCTTTTGATGGAATTCCTATCTTGCCATTCAGTTTCATTTTGTATGGATGATTATTTTGCGCAAAAACGACGTCGACGTCGGATGACGTCATTAAAAACATCAAGCGATTTTCGGAAGTTTGTTTACCATTCAATAACGTTAAAAACAGTGGGTGAGTGACCATTTGAATTATTTTGTCAACTTTTGCCATAAAAGGTTGTAAAAGAACACGTATTTTTTTGTTGACACTATAGGAAGGATTCCGTTATTTTTTATTTGAAAGTAGTTCCTTATTTCTATTTCGCGGCTCTTAGCAAGCACGAGCAAAAGTTCCCGTGCAATATCTATGCGTGCAATATCTCGCAAGCTCGTCGTCCTTTGCCAAAACAACTCGTTCCAAGTAATATTTAGCCATACAAATTCAATAACCTATAGTATATTTCAGCTGTCCTATAACTGACAGATTTGGCAGTTATACCATGGTGTACCCATGAACTTTTGTTGCACGTGCGTAGTTGGATAAATGGCTAATTTATAGCATATTTGTTTCGTATATACGAATTGTACTGTACACTCGGACCTACGACCCTACTAAAAGCAGTATAAATCGCATATATTAAATCGAAATATAATGCTATAAGTATTACTTATATGCTGAGAGTCAGGCAATGGAGCTACTAGTACCATTTGTTTATATTATCGTTGTTATGACCCCGCAGAGGATTGAAATCACGACCTTCCTTATGCGACTCCGACGCTCTACCATTACGCCACCGCCGCAATTCAGTAAAACGCATGTTTAACATAACGAAGTCCACGATTTATATTCTGTATAAACACCTGACTAAACATATATTCAATCTAGGATAAAAAATACTTCAATTTCTTCTATAAGTATACTCTTTTTGAACCTGAGTTAGAGAGAACAGTGTAGGCAGACGTTTATGCGCATTGTTTGGTTTGTTAAGATTTCAAAATTGATCAACTGCAATGGCGTGGATATCGCCGTACCTAACATTTCACAGAGTGGGTTCATTAGATATTCATAATCCCTTTTAAACCGTGATATTTTAGATCACATGTACGCGGATATAGCGAAAATGACAATACATTTTAAATCGTGCCGTGTGATATTATAAGTAACAAGTAACGGTAAATATATTGAAACAATAAGTGTAAATGTTAAAAAGGCGACACATGGTCAGAGTTCATTTGTTTCATATGTATCGCCTTTAGCAAAGAAACAATATCTTAAATTTTCACAGGTATCTTTTTCACGTTTGTGTAAATTTCCTCTAAAATATTGCAAACTGACTTCGGAGAAATCAGAATCGCGTTCTCTCGATAGCCACATGACATTGAACCACTCCGAGAAAAGGAATTTTGTCACATATATTACATTTTAAACATAATCAATGATATTGACCATGAACACTAGTAGGTCAGAGTGTTATATGTTTTTATTTGTTAAGATCATTCATTGAAGAACTGAAAACGTTAACGAGTTCACGTGATCATCCCGCAAGGTTCATTATATGAAAGCTATCTTGTGAGACTGGTGTGGCCTAATGGATAGCACAGTAGATTTGAGAGCCAAATTAAGATATGAATTGTTGACACAAAATGCGCAACTGTCCCTACCCTGGTAGGGAGAGACTGGAAGTGTATCTTATCAATTACACCAGCTATAGGAGGGTGCTTCAAAACGTTCTGTCACTAGGCATATATCCTTTGAACTGGATACTACACTGAGATAAAGTAGTGTATTTATATTTGTCCTTGTTACAAAACGTTGTAAATATTATTTGTAAATCCATGCTTTTAAATTTTCTTGTACGCGATCTGTTGCTATTTGCCCATATTCCATGAAAAAGGTTGTCGAGAATTCGGAAAGGTCTTGCTGCAAACCAGATATGAGTGAATGCATATCCCTTAATTATAGCAGAAATAACACCGATTTCCTTCATTTTGTTTACGGAAATGTTATAATATGTTTTAATTGTCGAAATTATTCTCATAGTATTAATATGTTTTCATATTTTTTTTTACAAATCGTAGTCCTTCAGTGTTTCAATTTCATATTCAACACATTTATTGTAGAATTGTGTACAATGTTTAGTGAAAATATTGATCATCCAAACACGCTATTTCAGAAGACTGCCCTTCCATTTAATGTCCATTTATCATTAAATTAATTATACACGTTAGCTTAAAATGTTAATTTCTAAGACAATGCCTTTTCATCTACCATGCTTAAATTCTGAAACTTGTAATGCGCAAATATAACTGGTAACGTATGAGAAATTTCAAAGGTCTTCGACAAGTACTTTAAGAAAAACAGGCATTTAAAAAAGTAACAATTAACATACCTAAAAAAACTCAGGACGAAAAAGCCTCAGTATGTATAAGTGATGTGTATTAAATGTTCCATAACTTTCGTCACACAAAAAGATACAGCATTCGTTTTACCAGCAATGGAATGGTATTGACATTTTCTTTTATTTGGTACCAAACACCAACACTGATCAACGAGCACATAATTGTTAAAACGAGTGAGTGACAGAACTTATTGAATGACCCTCGTACAGGCCTGTCACTAACTGTGAATGACTCTAAAAATTACGGAATCCTGTTAGGGCCATCGCGATTTCGCGTTTTCAATTTCGCGAGATTGCGAGATTGCGAAATAAATTTCGCATTCTCGTCCTATTCTACATTGAAAAAAACGCGAGATTTGCAAGCCAAATACGGAATCCTGTTAGGGCCATCGCGATCTCGCGTTTTCAATTTCGCGAGATTGCGAGATTGCGAAATAAATTTCGCATTCTCGTCCTATTCTACCTTAAAAAAACGTGAAGTTTGCAAGCCAAACATCGTGCAAACCTCGCGATTTTATCACGTTTTGATTTGGACGAGATTGCGAGAATGCGAAATAAATCTCGCATTCTCGCCGTATTCTACAATGAAAAAAACCGCGAGATTTGCAATCAAACTTCGTGCAAACCTCGCGATTTTATATCGGCATATTGTACAATGAAAAAAATGCGAGGATTGCAAATCAAACGTCGTGCAAACCTCGCGATTTTATTCTTATTAGATTACGAGAATAAGAAATATGTTTTCTTGTTTTTGCCCTCTGGTACATCGAAGAAAAAAAAGCGAGGTTTGCTAACCCAAACTTCGCGTAATTCTCGCATTTTTTTCATTGTACAATAGGCCGATATAAAAGCGCGAGGTTTGCACGAAGTTTGATTTGCTAAGCTCGAGTTTTTTCATTGTAGAATACGGCGAGAATGCGAGATTTATTTCGCATTCTCGCGATCTCGTCCAAATGAAAACGTGATAAAATCGCGAGGTTTGCACGAAGTTTGGCTTGCAAATCTCGCGTTTTTTTCAATGTAGAATAGGACGAGAATGCGAAATTTATTTTGCAATCTCGCAATCTCGCGAAATTGAAAACGCGAGATCGCGATGGCCCTAACAGGATTCCGTAGCCAAACGTGTGTAAACCTCGCGATTTTATCACGTTTCCATTTTGACGAGATCGCGAGAGCATTCTCGCCGTATTATACTATGAAAACAAACGCAAGATTTGCAAATCAAACTTCGTGCAAACCTCGCGCTTTTATATCAGCCTATTGTATGATGAAAAAAACGCGAAAATTACGCACAGTTTGGGTTAGCAAACCTCGCGGTTTTTACATCGATGTACCAAAGGGCAAAAATAAGAAAACATATTTCTTATTCTCGTAATTTAATAAGAATAAAATCACGAGGTTTGCATGCCTTTTGACTTGCAATCCTCGCGTTTTTTTCATTGTACAATATGCCGATATAAAATCGCGAGGTTTGCACGAAGTTTGATTGCAAATCTCGCGTTTTTTTTCGTTGTAGAATACGCGAGAATGCGAGATTTATTTCTCATTCTCGCAATCTCGTCCAAATGAAAACGTGATAAAATCGCGAGGTTTGCACGATGTTTGGCTTGCAAACTTTGCTTTTTCTTTCAAGATAGAATAGTACGAGAATGCGAAATTTATTTCGCAATCTCGCAATCTCGCGAAATTGGAAACGCGAGATCGCGATGGCCCTAACAGGATTCCGTAAAAAATAGCACATGTAAACAACTCTCTCTGCAGACGTCACAAAAATATAATTAAAATTTAGACAGGAGTAACATTTCTAAATCCAATGATTTCAACATAAATAATTTCTGTATATTTTATTGGAACGGTTACTACAGTAGCCATGTTTTACAATATATTTACCCTTATTTTCATCTAATTTTAACTGCACTATTAGTAGAGGCGCCAGTTGGGCATCATAACTGCGCATGCGCGGGTGCTATTTTGTTTTCTGAAAATAGAACGTGTTAGGTCACTCGCGGTCTCATTGCATATGAATGTATTGTGGGTAGTTTCAAGATGTTCGCACAAAGAATATTGAAGTTATCATATAGGTTATTGCATTTGTATGGCTAAATATTACTTGGAACGAGTTGTTTTGGCAAAGGACGACGAGCTTGCGAGTCGTCTTGCGCCAAAACAACGAGAGGATTAGTGCCAGGATGCTCGTACAAAAGGTACTGACATTGAGACTTATTCTGTTGACATTATAGAGACAGGATGTCTGAGTTTCTTTTGTATAAAAACCTCAAAATGGATTAGGGACAGGATATTCGAATAAAAGATATTGACATTTATTCTTAATCTGTGGACAGTATAGAGACAGGATGTCTGAGTTCCTTTTGTATAAAAACCGCAGAGGGGATTACTGCCAGGATGTTGGAAAGAAAGGTATTGACATATAGACTTAATCTGTGGACAATATAGAGACGGGATGTCTGATTTGAAAACAAGATTTGACATTTTAAGACATTCTATAAATGGACTTGACGTTGATTTCTATAAATAGCACAAACGGACACGATCGTAATAGAGAACGTAAAGAAAGGACCGGAAACCCTCTATTATACCAACACATTGAACACAAGATTTGACATGTTAGGACTCGACTGCAGACGTTTATAATATTATTTATTTATTGGCAGTTAATTCACAAGTGTTATACATGTATGAAAAGTCTCCTTAATGACCATTCTGTAGTTGAATCCACTGAGTGATTTTGTACTGGCTTAATAAAACTTGCATATCCAATCACATCACCACCTCCAGCACCAACAACAACAACAACAGAACCACCAAACACAACAACAGCAACAACAACATCAAGATCAGCAGCAACGACAACAACTACAACAACAACAATACCGTCATCAACGACACCACTACCAACATTTAACCACATCACCATCAACAACAGCAACAACAACAACAACATCCAACACCCACTGACATTTCTAAAATTCAAGCAATCTATACACATCTATGGTCACTTATGAAATGGGCTCTATCTTTAATAGAAGTCGTATTCTTCATAACAAGAATTAAACATGTAATAACATGTGTTGTCCACAGATTGTGATTTGAACTAGGATTAAGGAGGAGGAGGAGGAGGAGGAGGAGGAGGAGGAGTAACGTAAGAAGGGGTAACCATAAATGTATGTCCAAATCATGTTTCCCTTCGACTTAATGCAGCCTCCACAGAATATTTGGTCAAAGAGTGCTAAGGTGGGCATTGTCGTATAAAGCCTAAATTTAACGCTATCAACAGCAGGGTTTTGTATATGCTTATAGCCTCTCGAGGATCCATTAAACTAACCGAGATATTTGAATTTTTCAAATGTTCTTAATGTATTCTATATTTTAAACGAGAAATGTTGTTTTATTTGTCAATAACGTCGTTTTCTCTAATTCCGATTTCAAACTCAACTGACAAAATATGAATTAGACATCGGCGTTTATAGGCCCTGTTTAGTCATTTTGCTGAGACCAATCAATTCGAATCGTCCATTGTTAGGAATCTTGTTTGAGTATGTGTCATATCAATTTCCATTAAATTGAATGTTCATTAAATTATTACACGGCACTCGTGTAGATAGCCAGAAATGTGTTTTCATACACGGTATTCGTCACGATAGCCAGAAACGTGATTCTTTTGAAAAGTTGCAATTATTACGATAAACCACCGTGACGTCATCATATAAGGACGGAGGGGGACTTGTTTGATAATTAATAAAGCAACAATCCGTTTCCAGTTAATATGAATTTTAGGCACTGCCTAAGACCGAGCAGAGCTCTTAAAATTAATACCCACATGATATATCGGATCGCATGTAAAATTTAACTTGTAAACCAAATATTTTACTCTTAATAATTATTCTATATTGTTGTGTTTCTTGTCAATCAACATATGAGTAAATTAATTGACTATTCATAATTTCGATCATCAAAGTCAGCTGACCAAGCAATGGCCTAGGCATTTGACACACAAAATAAATTGTGGTAGGTGGTAAACTCAAACTCGATCTTTATTATAGTTTGTTTGTTTGTATGGTGTTTTACGTCATTTTCAACACATGTAAGGTTATATACTAGTATGACGGTCGATTTTTATTGTGTTGGAGGCATCCACCCACTTTTCCTGGGTAGAACCAGTACTGTAAACCTCCCGTCATCCGTAAGAATCGACACTTCCTCACTTACAAATCGAGCTCCCAGTGTAATTCGAACCCTCAGCGATGAGAGGTGAAGGTTTAGAATGCAACGTCGTTAACCATTCGACCACGGAGACGCTTCGTCTTTATCATAGATGTTCAACCAAGTTTATTGTAAAAGTTAAGGTATTTACGGTGTGATTTTTTTTAAAACCAAATTTTGAAAATTATCTTATTTTTACTCTTTCAACTCAAGAGGCACCTTTCCTGGGTTTATATTGTTTTCCAGAGAGAATTATTTTGTATCAGACATATCTTTTTGGCAGCTACTACAAACAGTGTCATTGAACATTTTCAATTCAGTTCTTCTTTCTAGACAAATTTCGCATTTAGAAAAAACGTACGACATCTGTTCTATTTCAAAGGCAAGTATAGCACCCATAGCAAGGTTGAATTGTTCATCTTTCTGTAATGGTGCAGCTTCTGGTATGTCATTTATTTGATATGTTTTGATAATATACCTTTTTTCCCGTTTATTTCTCATTTCCCTTTTCTTTGATTCTGACCGTGTTTCGTTTTCAAGAGGTTTTGATTCCTAGTTTCCTACATAAAGATTGGATGTCATTAGTTATATTAGAGTTGGAATTCGAGTCCTTATTTGGTTCAGTAGATGGTGTACTAATATAATTTTCTGAATTATGTTTGCTCTTGTTGCCATGCGTGTTTTCGGTGGGTGATATTCGCTTTTTACTTTTACTACTATCAGCGTCATTTGAACTTGAAACTGTTTATTGTTCAAAAGTAAGTCAATGGTTGTACATGACAATTCTCCTTCATTGGTTGAAAAAGAATACATGTGATATTGCTCTGTACCAAACTCATGTTACATTGATGTTGTAGCCTAAAATGGTAGACACAGTTTCAATCTCACAAGCTGTGGCCCACCCTTGATCATTTATCATTTCCCTCTCGTATTAAAGTTCGGTCATGTCAGGACTGTGGTAAATTTGGACTAACTCCTCCATGCCAACCCTATTATCAGCAATATTATAAAATTATTGCCTTTTAGTGAGGTCGATATGTGTATATATTACATATTTGTCTGTGATTTGTATAGGAAATACTGGGAATAGAAAAGCTATATCTACTCGTTTGCCCAGTGGGAGATATTTCCCAGTACGGAACATTGTTCGGCCTTTTGCGTCAGTGGCGGGAATGCCAAATGACGTTCCGATTGTTTTACGGGCGTCATCGTCAGATTCCGCCACTAGGAAATAACGATTACGGAAATTAACGAAGAGTTCCGGTTCCACTTGTTTTGTTTGTAGGACGTAACGTCGTCTTGGATGACGTAACGTCGTCTTGGCGTTCTGGTGTAAAAGGGCATTAATCATTAGAAATATTAATAAAATCATTTTAAATTATGTAATATATATACTCTGTAAAAGAAGTTTTAGACTATGGCAGTGTTCGAACCCGTACAATGATTGCTGAACCATGACATTCGACCCTTATTATCTCAGTTGATAATTCACAATAGATCAACAATCAACAATAATTATCGTTTACAATGAAAGTTTGCGAAAAAATAATAATCTTTTATTGGTTACTCGAATGTGTCCGGAACTGTTACTTTGTATGGACTTTGCAACATTTTTTACAGACCCTTTGTGTGTTCGCGATATTTTTTTAAAATCAAATCTTTAATGTTTCTGGTACCAAATTAACCGGGTAGGGTAGACATTGGTTACTAAAAAAAGATACTTATATTTTGTTCACTAGTTGTTTTTTTATATCACTTTATATACCCTGGTCCAAAACTTTTTTTTACCGAGTAAAGTTTAATAACCAGTGTTTTTGAGATACTCTATTTATTGACCTGATATCGCCTCGGTCGATATCACTTTTCTCAGGTCGATAAAAACAACACATATCGACCGAACCTAAAAGGCAACAATTATTTTATTATTAAATCAAATTATTCATGGAATTTTGAAATTTTGAAATTTTGAATTTTGAATTTTAAAATTTTGAAAATTTGAAAATTTGGAATTTTGAAATTCATGAATTTTTGAATTTTTGAATTTTGAAATTTTGAAATTTTGAAATTTTTGAAATTTTTTGAAATTTTGAATTTTTGAAATTTTGAAATTTAATTTTTTTGAAATTTTGAATTTTGAATTTTGAAATTTTGAAATTTTTAAAAAAAATTAAATTTAAAAATTTTGAAATTTAAATTTTTTGAAATTTAAATTTTTTGAAATTTTGAATTTTGAATTTTTGAATTTTTGAATTAGTTTAATTTTGACAACCAATAACAAATAATAAAACAACTTCTATAATGATAAGCATTCTTTTAATGAACTTCGCTTCATTCGTAACTACTTGTGACGGGATTAGCCGAACTAGTACGAATACTCCAAACTACGAAAAGAGACAATCGTCCAAGTGAAACAGACTGATCCCCTGATGATTTGAGGAAAAAATCCGAAATTGCCGAACATAATTTCATCAATGGCGGCGCTTCCGGTGCGACACAGTTTTTTTGACCAGTCAGGTACGATTTTAACATTTGCACATGTGTTACCATTAGCCGATCATCGTCGGCCGGCTGCGCCGGCCGAGCTCTGCTCGGTATTAAAAAGTTTGAATTATAAATAGACACGTCGTGCACTCAGGCTCGTCATTGTTAGTTTTACAGATTTGACGAAGATGCAAGGAAAATAATAATAGAAAGAGTAAATATGAAACAGAACAGAACACGTTATGTGAATGACGAAACAAGGAAGAACAACTCTTCTCATTTATTCATGAGGAAGACTGATGTATCGATTGATTGGATTGAATAAACGACAAAGACATTACTATTCTATTCTACATTTTTATTGTCATATATTCTACATACTAATAATACAATAAAATATATAAAAGACACATTTATATTTTTTTCTTTACAAATGTTCCCAATAACTTTTATTTCGGTAACATCACGCACATGTATTGTCTTTTGTATATACATCCAACAGTTAGATAGGTTACATAATGCACATTTTCGTATGTACAGTACATCCAACAGTTTGATATAATTTAACAATTGTCATTGTCTGCATGTCTCATTTCCTAAAAGACTGTTTGTAAGGCTTGTATTTTGTCTATTTATGTTTTCTTTCAACATACACGTGTTTGGCGGCAAACTGATCTATTCCTTGCCTGGCCCTGTGGAGCATACATTAGTCTTCCTTTCCCGTTGCGTATTGTCTTATCCACCAATCAAATGATATAGTAGCTTCTTTTAAGTCCCTATTATATTGAGATTTGGCTATTTCCAAAGCCTTCGCGACCGGTGTCACCAATTTAAATTCCACGTTTGTTTGGTTCTGACTCAATGTGCTAATTGGTTCTTACGCATTTTAAACTGTGTCTTCAATTTGATCACTCTCGTGGTCACTGCCACCTTCATTCTGTTCTGGGATTAATATCTCGTTTAATCCGTGTTTGAGTAAACGAATACCCTCTTTTATGGCTAAACGTACTGGTAAATGAGTCACTGCTCGCACTCGTTTAACCGTATCCATGATAGATGCGTACAATGGGCACGTGTCTATACAGTATATGAACAGCAGTTCTTCTGCCAAGTACCCCCTAGCCGATTTACGAAGTTCGAGCAGCATGTCATTTATCATTTTGCGTTCCGCTAACCTAGGTCTATATTCAGGGTAGCAGTCTATCGCCTCTTGTTTTATCTCCGTATAGTATTTTTAACAACATTTCCAATAGTTATTTGTCGCAGAAAACTATAAGGTATTTGAGTCTCGCTTTCACGTGCCTTCCGAAGGTGATTTCTTATTTCAACATCCGTTGATTTTAGTGAAGGCAATATGTAATCATTTGAACTGTCTTCATCTGATTTTTCATTATCTGATTCGACATTTCAAGACGTTTTCTCTTTTTACCATTCCCTTTACCAATGGCCCGGATACCCGGGGGCACTGAATACTCGTTTAGACTGTCTTCATTTTCTTCCTCTCTGTCATTTCCTGGATCACCGGCCCTACTGTTAAAAGTGTTGGTCATCAGTCGTTCGTGTTCTTGTGTATTGGACTTATAGTCCACCACTAGATACCCGTAGGGTCGTTTTCCCGCTTCAAGGTATTGTCGCAAAAATATTTTTCTCGTCAAAGGATAAATCCTTCTCGCCAATGTCGCTACCTGTTGCGTATCGATGGGATTGTTGAACATAACCAAATACTGAGTGTTTAAGACTATATCTCTACAGGTTTTACCATGTGGAAACAGATTTTGCATCAAAAACACGATCGTTCCGGTGATGAGATCCTTTCGTAAATAGGTCGGCAATCCTCTGGTTACATTTGGCATCCGTCAAAAAATCGTCCCAGATAATCAGGTTAGGTGTTTTTGGGTCAATAAAATATGACTCGTTCAAATGATTAGGGATATACCGCTTATGAATTCAGTGGATGACAGTATTTTGTTAAATACATCATAAAGCAGTTGCCATTGACCGTAACACCATATTATTCTTTGAGGGGGAGGGTGTATCATAGTAGAAAGCAACATTTTTCGGGTCCAATGCGTTTTCCTGCTTCCACTGGTTAACATCATGGTTAAAGGAATGTCATTGGAAGGTGAAGCCATTTCTTTATATTTTCCATCAGAGTGTTTGATGTTTGTATGTCTGTGTAAGTTGTCAGATCTATTAAACGTCGCACCGCATACCGCGCAGGAAAAAACATACATTTATGATTACCCTTATTACTATATTGTTTCTCCTTCTCCACCTCTTCAGTCCTCCTCATCAATCCCCCTCCTCAATCCTTCTCCTCTTCCTCCTCAATCCTCCTCTCCTCCTCCTCCTCAATCCTCCTCCTCTCCTCCTCCTCCTCTTTCGCAATCCTCCTCCTCCTCTTTCTACTCCTCAATCCTCCTCAATCCTCCTCCTCATCATCATCAACTCTCCTCCTCCTCCACAAACCTTCTCTTCCTCCTACTCCTAATCACTCCTCTTCCTCCTCAATCCACCTCCTCCTCCTCCTCCTCCTCCCCCTTCTCCTCCTCCTCCTCCTCCCCTCCTCCTCCTCCTCCTCCCCGCCTCCTCCTCCTCCTCCTCCGTACTTAACGGTCGTTGCTAATTATATAATCGTTATGTCATAGTTGTAAATCTAATGTCATAGTTATTTATACCTGATCGAACTTGTTTCAAACCCTGCCCTGCTGCGATTGCCATTGATCGAAAAGTAAATATTTATAGAAATCTAGCGTTTCCGGTTTTGGTCTACCATCAAATAGCTCTTGAAAATACCTTTAAAATGATACAAAAATGAGATATAGGGTCCTATAGAAACAACAGCGGCCGAACGCAATGTCATCGTAGGTTCGCACTGTACTGCAAACAAGGACTTGAAAATACAATGAAAGAGACAAACAACAACAGAAAGGGTGGTGAAGACAGGTTTACCGACTTGGAACGGTCAGTAGGCAATAAGGCCTACTGGTTGATGGAATCGATGTTATATGCGCACAATCCTCGCTATTATCCTGTCTTCAGCGTCCAAAAAGACAAGACAGTGTAAACAAAACTACATCCCATCAAAAGGAATTCTCTAAAGTCCACATCCAGAGAAACGAACTAAAGAAACACATACAAAAAAAAAAAATTCTCAGGATGTATCCAGAATCGTACTGTACAACCATAGTAGTTGCAGCTTAAGAGAAAACCAATCTAGGGTAAGACCAGAAAACTCGAGGGACGAAGGCTCATGCACCCACCTCCCTTAGTTGGGGTTTCAGTAGGCACAATTATAGAGTCCAAAGAGGTAGTCTAGTCATCGCACAAGTGCAAAGTGAAGCGTAATGACTGACTGTAGAGGGGTAAATCACTAAACATGCGGTGCGCTGTAAAACCAAAAGGGTTATATCGTTTTCTGACGAAATTCCTGATTAAATTTGTAAAGCGGTCAGGAAACCAGTCAGACCCCTTTAACTTTCGAAGTTTATAGACCACATTTCCATAATCTGAGGGTTGTGATATGCCTAGTCGCAGAATTGTTTTAAGGTTGGTGTTGTACTTTTTCAGCAGGCCCTCGTTGCGGTGGTATGATCTACGTCGTTTGTGATAACGAAAACCCTGCTGAAGAAGTTTACTTGTAATAACTTGATTTCGATCATTGAAGTCTGTAACATCATTACACGCTCTAGCAAATCGAAATAAATGTTAGTAACCATATGAGCAAAGAACGGAAATATCAATATTGAGTTTGTCATCAACACGATAGGATTCGATCTATTATGAGGTAATTATGGGTAAAGTTTGAACCAAACCGTCTACCATTATGTCACGTAACCCCTAAACGGTAATATCAGAGATAAGATAACTATAAGAGATAGGTAAACAAAAGTATACATTTTTAGAATCAGCTTGAACAGGTCTATCAAATGGTATCAGTTTTATATGGTTTAAATTACAAATTAAAAAAGTAAAAACTGCTCTTATGCAATAACTGTAATAGTAAACAAAATCGACACGAGAACATTAGGTTTATAGAAAGTCTTTGTGAGATGTATTAGAAAATGAAATGAAATTGAACATTAGACATTAAATGATATCCAACGGCTGTTAAACTGATTTAAAGTTATTTTCCAAAACACATATTTCACATTTGTTTATATAATCTGATAGCGCGTGAAATTCCGAATATTTTGGTGTATAATTATACGTAGCTAGGTTGAAAAATGTTGAACATATAGGGATAAATTTTGTATAACATGACTCTAAAACTATCGGTTAACATTTACGATTTAATCCCCAAATGGTCAAAAGTTAATCCGTTACCTAGGCGACTTAATATTTAAAGTAAATAAATGATCAGCTTTGTATAGACATGGTTACAGTGACCTTTTAATCCTAGTTCAAATCACAATCTCTGGACAACAAGTCTTGTACAAGTCTTGTTATGAAGAATACAACTTCTATTAAAGATAGAATACATTTCATAAGTGACCATAGATGTGTTTAGATTGCTTGAATTTTAGAAATGTCAGTGTTGGATGTTGTTGTTTTTGCAGTTATTGATGGTGCGTGGTTAATTGCTGGTAGTGGTGTCGTTGTTTTTGGTATTGTTGTTGTTGTAGTTGTTGTTGTTGCTGATCTTGTTGTTGTTGTTGCTGTTGTTGTGTTTGATGGTGCTGTTGTTGTTGGTGTTGGTGGTGGTCATGAGATTGAATATGCTAGTTTTATTAAGCCAGTATTAAATCACTCCGTGGATTTAACTACAACATGATCATTGGGAAGACTTTTTATACATGTATAACACTTGTGAATTAACTGCCAATAGATAATTAAAATAATGAACGACTGCAGTCGAGTCCTAACATGTCAAATCTGGTGTTCAATGTGTTAATGGAGGATTTTCGGTTGTTTCTGTACTTTCTCTATTACGGTTGTTTCCGTTTGTGCTATTTATAGAAATCAACGTCAAGTCTATCTATAGAAGGTCTTTACATGTAAACTCTTGTTTTCAAATCAGACATCCTGTACACAGATTAAGTCTAAATGTCACTACAAACCTTTTGTTTCACCATCCTGACAGTAATCCCATTTGCGGTTTGATACTAAAGGAACTCAGACATCCTGTCTCTATAATGCCCACAGATTAAGTCTAAATGTCAATATCTTTTATTCGAATATCCTGTCCGTAATCCCCTTTGAGGTTTTTGTACAAAATAATCCTCTCTGCGGCTTGTATACAAAAGGAACTCAGACATCCTGTCCCTCAATAGTGTCGAATGGATAGAGAGATTAACCTATGACACTTATCCTATCGCGTGGGTACGCTAAAGGATTAAGTCAATATCATTTGTGCGAACATCTTGACGATACCCACAATATATTCATATGCAAATGAGACCGCGGGTGACTAAAATGTTTTATTTTTAGAAAACAAAATGGCGCCCGCGCATGCGCAGTCATGATACCCATCCGGCGCCTCTACTACTACTATTTGTAACATAAAATAAAAATTGCTATCAACTTCTGTGCCAAAATAAATGTAATCGGATGACTAAACAGAACTTCTCACTGCCAGCAAATATTTCATGACATAAGTTATCAGTGTAAAATGAAAATTAACTGCCAATTATAGTTGGTATGCAGAAACAGCATAAGAACTTTGTATACTTTGGTATAATTTGAACATTTTAAGATGAGGTTGTGTTGGGAATAACAATTCAAAAATAAAACACAACTTTACAAATTATTGTTAGGAAGTGCATAGTGATGTTTCTGATTCTGATGTGAAAACGGTAGAGATGATTTATTATCAGGAACACATGAGTATAGTCCCAGATACAAATGTCCCATCTCAGAGTACTGCTACTGATACACACAATATAACTACTTGCATTTGTGTACAGTTCTCAGTCCATGACCGCACAGGCTCCTTCCCTACATTTCTGTATGTTGGGTTTAAAGAAATTGAAACTAGGAATAAGAAATACTTTTTCACAAATAAGTTTTTACCAATACAATTGTTTAATATCAGTTTACCTCTGTGCCAAATATTAACATTTTTTTATGAGGTGTGAATTTTTCAATATTTTGAAAAAAGACTCCTGAATTAACCCTGTATACATTTATATAAAGTATCCTGCCCCAGCTCCATCTTTTATACGGCAGTTGACCCTTTAAGGATCAACATTAACGCTTTTTGGGATTTCTTTTTAAAAAAATAAACATAAAGTCGGTATGGGAATTATAGTTTAGAACAGTCCGTGACTAATACAACTGTCTGCAATAACATAGTGTCATCGCACATCGTCGCTTATAATGTTGGTTCTTGTTTTACTGTTCGTGCGTACAGTTGCCGCGTTTGCTTTTATAAGTTATATTTGTTTTGCATATCAGATTTGCAATTCCCTGTGAAAAAATATAGTATTTCAACACAAGTTAATTAAACTCAATATAATGTTAATTCAAATCGGCGCTCGTTAAGGAACACATAAATAAATCGACCACCGTTATGGGATCGGCCCTCACATTTGAAATATGGGACCGACCATCGATTTTGGTCTTGATATGTTTTTTTATTTATTAATATCATTGTTATCGATTCGTCAAGGTGTACCGATGTCGACCAGAAGGAAATGAACAACAACACAACAACAACATAAACTTTATTTCAAATCAGGTTACATAGTAATAACATGATTGGTAATACAATATGATAAAGTTTGATATGGGTAAGTAATGGGATAATGGTTATTAGTTATATGAACAGTGCAGCAGCATCTACAGATTTTCACGCGCACACACCGCCTAACTCACTTTAGCATTTCAAGTGTTTTAACACGAAGTAGTCCCAATTTGCACTCTCGTGCAGTTACGCGGAAATTGCAGTTGTCTTTTGAAAAACGTTAGCTTAAGCCAATTTTGAATGCAAAAACAACACAGACAATGAATAAAGTAAGTTTATACGTTAAACATCCCCACAGCCTTCATTTTTACTACTACTGGCATATTTTGCATAGCCTAAATCGCTGTTCAAATGTGAAGATCGGAAATTTTGAGTTTTTTGAAACTGCAAAATTGCCGATTTCTCAAAACGGTCACAAAAAATGTGTAGTCACCAATTTTGCTTAAACTAACAGGAATGATAGATCAGTACCTCTACTACCTTTCCTGAAAATTTCGGAAAAATTCATGACTAAGCATTTTTTGAGACCGTTTTGAAAGATGGTCACCCTTTTTTGTCACTCAAAACACACATTATTCAAAATGGCGGCTACAAGCTAAATAAGCAAAACTGAAAATCAATAACAGAAATGTAAAACATGAATATTTTCTACTCCCGGACATAGTTATTTCCTGTCCCGGATAAAATGTTGGTAAGTCAACCTTTAAATACTTTTTCTGCCTTTCCTTTAGCATGTTTACGGTAAAAATCAGCAGCTCTAGACGCTTGTTTTACCACTGTAGGCCTAGTCGGCTGTAATTTGTTGTGTTGATTTACGGTTGAATGGACTGTGGATAATTGCAAGTGAATACTTCACAATTCCAGTATTTAATGAGCAAAAAGACAGACCTATTCATGTGTTAACTATTGTTATGGTTTAGTGATGTAACAAATACTTGTAGAACATGTACAGCTACTAAAAATACTACTCAAGCCCGAGTCAAGGTCATGTCATGTAGACCACATGAGTCATGTCGCGTTCGCCTCGATTAGGGACACCGACAGACATAAACAAAACAAAGGATGAAAGGTATGTACATTACTCGGTACTGTCTCCGTTAAAATTTAATAATAATATAGCACTGATGTATTATCTCTATGATGAGACCCTCCAAGTAGGGTCTATGTTCACTGAAAATTGTTCCCCAAAAATAGTTTGCTTTGTTCTCCAAAAAAAAATCCATTTATTTTTATTATTATGTTCCCTTGGCCTTGTTCCCCAAAAATACTACCAATAACGGACAATGTTCCATTGTTCCTCAAAAATAAATGGCCTGTCCCCAAACCCCCTCTATGACCGCAGAGCAGAAATGCACCGTTGCCACCTCCCCTTCACCCACCACACCCCAATTAACACATCTACTGTACATGTATAAAAACAACAATTGATTTTTTTTTCAGGGATCTTTGCAGATGTTGCCACCTTCTGTCAAGTGGCATCTCCAAGTTCCAGCTCTGAGACTGAGCCTAGCCCTGGGTAAGCTAAAGCTATAAACTTTTAATATATTTGACCCCTGTGATATAGGTTAATTTAGCTAATGTTATGATATGGCAATATTTCGAGCCACCGCAGAGAGTGGAATTTAAAAAATGTACTTAAGCTACTCAAGCTACTCGATCTATCTTACTAGCAAATGTTAACATTTCGAGACACCCCATAGAGGGAAATTCGGGAATACATTTCTATGGTTCTTTAACGTGGTTTTTATAAATGAAGATTTTAATAAGCTTGAGAAACATGATTTATTTGAGTGGCAGAACCCGATTTGTACAGATTTTTTTATTATTCTCATTAAAGTAGCCAACAAGTCAGATTTTATAAACATTATGTACGCTGTTTCTAAACCTACTGATGACAAAGTATATATGTAACTTACATATTTTGAGAATCCAAAATCTACATACACAGTATAAACAGCTTTAACCAGCCGGACCAAACTCCAAAACTAGAGTGTTGAATTAAGAGTTACCGGTACCATCATTTTACGGATATTCAATCACGGGTATTTTAAGAACCTATTAATAAACCTATACTTTTAATCGTCACATATACATTGTTATTTGACCTGAAAACCTGGATAGAGTTTCGATAAACGGTTTTCTAGTGTAATTTTGTAGTGATTTGGTGGGATAGCTACTTTAAAAAAAAAGAGGAGTGATAAGGGAGTCTGGTCAGGTTACAAAAACACAATTTCTTTTTTTGCCCAACTATAAGTATAATTTTCCCAGCTCATTGGGATACTTTACTCTTTTGTTTTTTTATTGAGATATTGTGAAATTCTATCACAAAAAACAATGGATACACGATGGTACAACATGAAAGTTTCTCTGTGATGTTGACAGTTTACAGCGATATTATTAAAGACCGCCCCAGTTAAATTACAAATAATAGGACACTTTAAAGGGACATATGTCAATCTTGAAGATTTTGTCGAACATTTTATTAATAGTTTATTAGTCCAGTATCAATTTCACTTTAAAACTGCTCGCATATAATTAAATAAAATTTAGATGTGTTATTTGTCTTCGTTATTCTACCACAGGTTTAAATATATGATTGTTGCAATAATATCAGCAATTAGTAATAATATATAAATTATACAGTTATACTATAATTATAGAAAATAATATACAGGCATTTCATATCTCATCCTTTCCGTCGATGTGTTCTTGGGAAAGACACTTTCCCTTAGCCTCGTCCTTCGGATGGGGACGTAAACCGGGCGGTCCCGTGTATCAGTCTATCCTCAGAGCACGTTAAGGAACAATAGGAATCTATTCGATAATAAGGGTAGGGCACAGTTCCCAGATTCCTATGTATCCTTACCCTCTCTCTGGGGCAGCTCTAAATAACCTATACTGTGCTGATGAGCCGTTTAACAACATTCAATCCATATCTCATCCTGTATTGCCCCGAGATGCCAATATCTGCCCGAGAGCTTATATTTGGGCGAAGGCCGGGCACGATATGAAAATGTAATATTTCATTCTATGTATGACATAAAAAAATTAAATATTTATTTCTCGGCGGATATAATAGCTGATCTTCCATGAGCGAGTGTGGATTTATTAAACGAGTTGGCAAAAATATACACTGCGCGGCTTGTCGAGCATCAAATAATGTTTGCTGAAGAGTTTGAAAAATAATAGTTGATTTTGCGAGATTCTATTTATCACACAAAACCCATACAAGTTGATGGTAAAATGTTCACATTTCTCTGTGATGTCAATTTACCTATATATTAATACCGTATTTCCTCTATTAGAAGCGCCTTCCCTAATAGAAGCGCCCCACCTGTTTTAAGAAACCGTACCGTCTTCAAAAATGGATTTGATTAAATTAAAAGTTCCTAAAAAACATGCACTGTTTTTACCGCTAATCATGCTAATGGATTTGATTACGGGAGTTTGACGGAAATGTGTATCATATAGATGCAGAGTGATAACAGTAATATACTCAGTACATTGTCAGGTTTAGGTTTAGTCAATACCGGTGTAACATTAAAAGATCGCCATACCGTAATTCTACAAGAAAACTGTCGGGATGGGGAGGGTGGTGGGGGGGGGGGGGGGGGGAAGGAGGTGAAATATATTGAAAATTTGTATCATAATAGTAGTGCCTCTCTTCGCACTTTCCATAGCGCCTGCGAGCTACTGTTAGAGGAAATACGGTATATTCGACAGCCCAAGTTAAATTTCCTTTAAAAATAAAAGGACACTGTCGATTCATGTGAAATTCTATGCATATATCATATGGCTTATATATTTTTCACCACCATCCTTTTTAACAACTTGTTTTGTTCATTTCAGAGACACATCATCTGGTTTCCAGATGCCCTTCGTTCTTCAAATACCAATGCAACCCTGAAAGACATGGATTTAACCAAAAAAGTTGACTTTAATGTGATCGCAAGATTCTAGACTCCAGGAAATATATTAATTTAATTAGGCCAAATCAGAAACGCGGTTAATTTTTCTTCGGCCTTATGCATCACAGTGTATACTTGTTACTGCGTATCCCGCTTGAGATGTGTTTGCCTGATCATGATGGTGATCATGATGGTGACTTCAATTTGGCAATCCCGAGGACTGAGCAGACGTTATTTTTTTAAAGAATGAAAAAATGAACATAATTATACCTCACAGAGACTCACTATATAATGTGTAAAGCTGTTAAAAAACACCAAATGTATACAATGTCATACTGCTCACATTCAAAATAACTTTTGGTGTTTAATATCATTTTAACATATTTTAGGCCATATATGATGATTGATTTTTTTGTTGTAAGTATGAAGTAAATTTCATTATTGTAGTATTTAATAGATGTTAAGTTTATAAATATAATATAAATACATTATTGTATTATTTATTCTTTGGTTCGGAGTTGGATCTATGTAAAACAAAAAAAGTTTCCATTTGCGTAGTCATGTATCTGAAACTGAAAAACTGCATTTTGGGAACACAAGGTCATTTTAATCTATTTATTGTTTATTCAAGCTTTTGTAATTAAAGTGACACATGGGCCGATGACGGCAATCTTGAAGTGTACATCAGGCACTGTAATTAGCATCTCGAAGCGTTTTGCTGTACTTAGCGGTACTCGTCTGATAAAGCAAATGTCACTGGTCTAGCCTGGTCAAGTAAAATTCATCGGGTTGAAGAGTGCATAAAAATTATCCGCATGACGGATATATTTACATGAGAACTAAACACTTATTTTTGTGTCAACTGCTTAGGATGGCAGACACTTATCGATCACTTTGTCCGTCATCCATCCATCATGCTTTAACCTGCAACTTAACTGTGGCCATCAATTGAAAAGTATTTTAATTATGTTCATGCAACTTCACACACATCTTCATCTCAAGGAATGTTGTTACACATGTGCAATACCTCTGACCTTCATTTTGACAGAGTTATGCCCTATTTATCAGCCTAACCTGCAACCTAACCTTGGAAATAAGCAAACAGCACTGTGAGCAGGCGAAGCAAGAGTTCGTGGATGATGCAACACACTTCTAGTTCAAGGTCGACTTAGTGACCGCTTTCCACTAATTAGTCTGGAAACTGATATTTCCATGTCTATACTAGTTTGACATATTTAAGCCGTTATATTTGTTTTGTCAAGTGTCAGTGTAGACTATAGTGGACAGTGCTGTGAACTTAAAAGCACAGGATCCGGGTTCAAGACTCAACGGTGCCACTGAGTTTCCTCAGTGTGTTTGTCATTTCCAATTAGCCGCGTCCATCGTAAGGGGACATAAATCCTCATATATCGAAGTCTATTCTCCGAGCATGTTTAATAAGCAAAAGTAGGAGTAGGGCGGTTTCCCAGATTCCAATGAGACACCTATACTGACCAGATCCGCCTTTTTATTTTGTTTATGGGTGGGGTGAGTGATGGTGGTGGTGACGGGCAGGAGGGGCCGGTGAGGGATAACCAGTGAAGTAATACTGAGTAATACTTCACTGGGATAACCAAATAAATTGGACTGCAGCTTTGTTTTAGTATTTAGATTTTAAATATGGCTGCATATGGTGATGCTCGTCAATAAAAAATAAATAAAAAAAACATTAACACACCAGCGGGTGGCCACCATCATTCCAGACGTCATGTACTATTTAAGCTTAAACAACATATTTTTAGTATCTCCTTGTATTTCATTAGAAAAGAACACAAGTGTTGCCATTTTTAAACGCATTTTAACAATGGCATCTCTTACGAGTTATTTCCCCTCACTTCGAAATTTTAAATGGGTGAATCTCGCAATTTCTCGCGCAGTAAAGCATCTAAAAGTCAATACAGCTGAAGATGACGAAACTTAAAGGGGAACTGAAATTTTAATCATGTAAACTTGTTACAATCTTCCAGATTACGCGTTTTAAAAAAAAGAAAATGGCGGCCATTTCATTTTTTTTTTACGTAGACGGAAAATGACGTACTACTTTCCGTTGTCATGTGTTGCTATGATAAGTGGACGGCGGAGCTAAAAACCACTCTGCTTCCCACCTGGAAAGAGGAAACAACTGTCATTTGTTTCACAACTGTGGCGATTTCTTTCACAATTAAGAAAAAATTGAAAAAATAAATAAATGTTTAAACAACATTTCCCCTTCTAACTTTGTCAATATTGTTTTGTTTTGGATACATTTACATTAGAAAGTTTATCTAAAATGTAAATATTATGCTGAATAATTGTACATTTGGTTTATAGTGTCCTCCTCTCACAAAAACAATATATGCATGAACTGAGTAAAATCGCTTTTAACAATTAATCTTTCAATACTTTTTTTCACAAATCAGACAGTTATCACGCTTTTTGTTTCGCAGAATGACCAGACTAGGGACTGCTTAAATATCGTGCATATATATCGTATAACTACTTGACAGTACATGTCATAAGGCATACTTGCAAGCTCCGCCCTCTATTGTTCATGGGTTAAACTAACAAACAGTTACCATCTGCTCCATTGTACAAGTTAACATGATGTGTACTTTTGTAAATATTTGATTGGTTGAAGTAAGCTTGATTGACAGCTCCTTTCGAGTGTGACACGATTAAAACGAATCGAATTTCCACCTGCCATCCGTATCAAATGATTAAAATAAGCTCCGCCCACAAACTTAACGGTATCGATGATCGATTAACTGCTCAACGGGATGTCACGGTTACTTAAGCAGGGATCATTGCAGGATAACAGCGGGATATCACCATTACTATATATCACCAGATAACACTTGTAGCAGCCTATGGAGAAATCAATTATTGCAATCACAATAGTGCAGTAGGAACGCCACGTACCTATAACATATCAGTTCTGTTCGCATTTTAACTCCGCGAACATGGACTATTTCTTTGTATTTTACGGACTATTTTATGAATTTCAATTAAAACAGACGCCATTTTTTTACACCCGAAATTGGGCGCGCTACGTCGGCGAGCACTACGGGTACCTATGGAGTCTTACAACACGCGTACAGTGTTTTATACCCTAGATTATGTAAAAAATAATACCTTACCGGACGAAATAACTTTCCATTATGTGTAAACACGATGCAGTGTTTGTGACTGACAGGTCACCGTGACATACCTTTACACGTGAAATTGACATGTTGGTGCAAATTGGATTTGGGATTACTGTCTGCTGCTGAGTAGAGGCCCATTTTCAAGGTATTTTTTTTGTATTAAAATGTGCTTATTAATAAACTTTAGATCGTACATATTTAGACAATGGCCAAATACAGTGCCTAAAATAGTGGTGTATACTGTATAATAGAAAATTCATAATCACTATAAAGTGTTTTTCGTGTACTCCGATCTTTCCAGTAACTGGATGTACTGTACACTGTAGAACGTAACGTGGAATAAAACAATTATTAGTAGAAATGTTCACTGCACCCCGCCCACCAAAGTACGATAGATGGGGGTGGGGTGGGTAGATGGAGCTTGAATACCTAAAACAAGGAGGGGGTAAGGAAACTAGAAACCCCTCCACCCCCACCCCTCAGATGCATAAATGTAAATTGTTGGCGTTGTCTCTTTATCGTTATGTTATCCCAATTTTCTCGCACATTCGTGAATACATAACCCGATACAACTACCATTGAAACAATGTAAACAGCCATTGACATTTGACTGAAATCGGTCAGATTCATATTTATGTACAGTAGAGTTTTGAGTTTTCTTTTTTAAATATGTTACATAATGTATAACAAAGGATAAACTATGTCTGTTTGATCATTGACATTGGATTGATGTTGTTTTTCAGAGAGGCCTCAAATGTAAATTGTGCCCTTGAGCAGCTCTAAGTGAATTGATACTGAAGACTTCAGAATGTCAAGCCGTATTAAATGCCATTGGATCATTTTGAGGTGAAAGCCCTTTTAAAAATTGTTTGCGCTTGTGTAGTTCTTTAAATGGAGCTTGTGTTATTCTTGCACGGTGCTGTTCAAAGTTACAGTAAAACATGTTTTCAGTGATAATGCAGCGTGATCGTCATATGAGCTCGTGTAAACTACATGTACTGGATACATGCGAAAACAAGTAGTGTTAAAGGGACACTAGGCAACCTTTATTTTATTTAAAACTTTTGGAGTTCGGTCAGTTTTTCTGCATAGTTTGCATTTGTGCATCATTAATATTATTTATTAGAATAGTTCAGAAGAAACTGTTTTACACATTACTCACTGTTGATAATAGTGCACCTATAATATAGTTAAGTATTTGATAGAATAGCGAAGACAAAATGAAACACTTTTATTTATTTTTTAATGCAAGCAGGTTTAAATTTAAAATGTTACCAGGTTAACAAATGGAGATGCTAATGTTAATGCTTGATAAATACTTCAAGATTGCCGTGTGTCCCTTTAACATCAACTAAGTACAATGTGATTATAATCTATGTGATGGGTCCCCAATTTATTAAAGGGACACAGAGCAAATTTCCAATCTTGAGTCTGTTTTAGACATTTTCACATCAGAAGACCACACATCTACAAAAGTGTCTTACTGCCCTATTAGTCGTGTTTTATTTCTAAAACTGACGACATCACCAGGTTTTGAGATAGAAAATAACTAGTTGTATATTAATGTTTTTGGCAAGAGTTGTATTTTGTTCTAGTAAAATTGGCTTATAGAGCATTGTCATATTTAACTTTCCTTATAATAGATTCTTGCTGTAGTACTGTTGGGTCAAAAATACATTAAAATTGTTCTGTTATCATGTCAGGTCAATCATATACTCGTATGATACACAATATAATATGTATTGATCCTTTATTTGATGTGCCATTTACTCAGTTTTGGTCAAGGGACGTTTATAGCATATCGGCTTTGAATCCAGTGAACACGAATTCAAGTCTTACTGGCGCCACTGGGTTACTTCGATGTGTTCTGCTAGCCTCGTTCGACTGATGGGAACGTAAACCGGGTGGTCCTGTGTATCGGAGTCTGTCCTCCAAGCACGTTAAAGAACCATAGGTATCTAATCGGTAGTAAGCGTAGGGCAGGGTTCCTGGATGCCTATGTATCTTTCTTCCTCTCTTTGGGGCGGCTCGAAATAACCTAAACAACGTGTTAAGAAGGCGTTAAACAATAATTATTTTTAAAACTGTCCCATTCCCCAAAACATGCCCTAGCTCCCCCTCGCAACACCTGATTCAAATTGAATACTATGCTCTACTTATTTTTACTTTTTATTTTCTTTCAGGCTGCACGTCATGCGGAAGAAGACTCCATGTACACCACCGGCCAGAGTCAATGCTGAAGTTTATGTTCGCTTAATTATTGCTTAATAAAGGATACATATGAACTAAAATATTGTCTTTAGAAGTCTGTCTTCCACCACAAAGTGGTAGGTGAGACAGATTATATTTGGCCTTTCCGTTCGTCCGTCACAAATCTTGTCTGCGCTACTTGTTGGATTTTGACGAAACTTTGTACGAAGCATCAGTATTTGCATATCAAATATTGAAGGTCAAGGGCGCCGTGACTCAGTAATGATTATGAAAAACCTTGCCTGCACTGTCCACTTCCCCAGAAGCAAATCTCATCAACATTCATGGTTTGAGTGCATTTGGTGAGAGAATGATGCCTTTTGATTTTGATGCCATTAGGTCAAAGGTCATTCATTGTCGCCGTAACATGATAATGTAAAATGTTGTAAACTGTAAGTCCACTTTCCCTAAAGCAAATATCATGACACTTAATGGATGTATTGCTTCTGGCGAGAGGGTGATCCTTTTGATGTTGAGTGGGTCAACGGTCAAGGTCACTGACAGGATAATGAAACGAATTGTCCGCACTGTAACTTCTGTTTTCCTGAAGGAAGTCTGTAGAAACGCTATGGGTTGACAGCCTGTGATAAGACTATTTCACCGTTTGATGATTTTGAGGATAATAGGTCAAAGGTCAATATAACCCTAATACCTTGGCCACAGTGTAACTCCTTATTTACTGAAGCAGATACATGTATCATGAAACTACATGGGTTGACTGCATTTGGTGAGAGAATGGCCCCTATTTAGTTCGAGATCAAATGTCAAGGTCTCTGATCCGATCATGAAACCATTGTCCGCACCGTAACTCTATTTTCCCTGAAGTAAATATATTCAAACGTCATGGGTTGACTGCCTTTGGTAAGAGTATGATCCCTATTTATATTGAGGTCAGTAAATCTAAGGTCAACGTCACAGTGACTTGTTAATGAAAAATCGTGTCCGCAATGAAACTCTTTTTTACTTTCTCTAAAGCTAATTTCATAATACGTCATACTTTGACTGCCTTTGGTGAAATGATAATCCCTGTTTATTTTGAAGTCCGTAGTTGAAAGGTCCGTTACCATGACCGGAAAATGAAAAGTCTTGCCCACACAGTTTTTCCTTTTACCTAAAGCAAATTTCATGAAACTTCATTGGTGGACAGTGGAAAGAGGATAATTCGTTTGATTTTTAGGTCAAATGTCATGTTTCCTGCTGACATCCGTTATCAAACATTTATAAACAAGGATAAGCATATGTTACAACACACATGTTATAATATTAATGGTATAATATATGAATATTTTCTTGCACAATGTAGAATCCAGTAAAACAAGTGGTTTTGTTCATCGATACTGTCGCCTGTGAACCAAACCACTTGTTGTTAAATTACAGGATTCAACAGTGTGTAAGACATATTCCGAGTCATAAATTAAAAAAAAATAATATTAAAACAAACAAAACATGCTATTTGATGAAAACAGACGTATTCAAATTTTCAAAGTAGCAATATTCGCAGAATATAGTAGATTTCAACTGCTGAAAACAAACATGTATTTTTTTTTCAGAAAAAAATAATTCTAATGAATATAATATTTATCGTCGTTATATATTTTCAGGGAAATGTTTAATATGTCTGTTTTCAAATACTACAGATCGTAACACACCGCACATGTATATTCAGTATTAACTTTCAATATAGTAGTGAGTATGACTGCGTTCTGGGACCATACAAATAAATATAAAAGAATAATATATATAAATATATATTATAAAATTTATATTTATATATATATATATAAAACTATATATGCCCTATAAAGATAACAGACCCGCACTTTTGGATTCACGCGAACATTGTTTCACAACACCACAAATTCATGTCCCCATGTTTATGTTATGCAATCTTCGAGTTTACACAAAATCATGTTTGTTACTGACAGTAGCATGTCTGTTACTCGTCAGTCATTTATTTACTTGGTTAAAGGGACACATGCCAATCTTGCTTTCTTTAAAACTCGAGTCACCCCCTCAGTTTTAAACGAACAATTAAAAGAATATACTTCTTTCTGCCTGTTAAACTTATATTAGTTTATCGCTTTTTCTGATTTCGAAAATTAACTCTGCAACATACACTTCTCAAAACTGCTAACTACACCGCTCACGTTTTGGGTTATATATATCGATGGGTTGAATGTTTTTCAATAAAATAAAAAGGAAATACCAATTCAATCATTTTTACATCATTTCATTTTATTTTTTTCATGGGCAATGCTAGAACTAAACCACAATAAGCAATTACAAACGACCCATGTAAACACTAAAGTCACACTTTTATGAACAAGAAATGAAAAGTGTGACTTTAGTGTTTACATGGGTCGTTTGTAATTGCTTATTGTGGTTTAGTTCTAGCATTGCCCATGACAAAAATAAAATGAAATGATGTAAAAATGATTGAATTGGTATTTCCTTTTTATTTTATTGAAAAACATTCAACCCATCGATATATATAACCCGAAACGTAGCGGTGTAGTTAGCAGTTTTGAGAAGTGTATATTACTGCCATCATGATTTCATTTTCCGATATACCGTTGCAACATTGTTTGTTAAAATAAATTGGGCACTCTGACATTAACTCAAAGCATGTATAGATCAAAAATTTAGTGTAAAATAAATAGACACATACATTTTAAATATATGTGTTTACATAACGAAATTATTTAATTGTTTCTGTAGCCGGTCGTCTTTTTAAATGAATATGAATGTTGCCGTCTTGGGTCGGACGGCCCTGTTACTTAATTAGTACTTGTCTCCGTTTATTGAAATTCAACATATATACAGAGGAGAGATGTAGCTATATGATTTTGTTTTTAATCTCGCTTCTAAAATGACGAAATAAATCGATTTAAATAAAAGGCGCTTTCTCAGCAATACACAAAGAATTGTGTGTATGGGTGGAGGTGGGGAAGCCAACGGGGTTGGAGGGATACAGTCATACTACCGTAATGTTGCTCCCATTAATACTGTGAACATACTACATCAATAATATAACAACTACTGAACAATGCTGAAATCGATTTATCTTTATAAATGAATTCATAATTCCACAATTTTATTCCGTGCTAACATCGATTTGGAACGTCGATTCGGCGTATTTGAGCGATTACGGTGTATACACTTCGTTAATTTTCGGGGGGAAAAAGGACTTGCCTCCGTTTTTTTTTTATATTTTACATATCTACAGAGGAAAAATGTATTTACGCTTACATGCTTTTTTTTCTTTCTAAAATGATGAAATAAATCGAATTTGATTAAAACTGCGCATTCGCAGCTATATACAACTTAATCAATACGGTATGGAGGGTAATGGGGGTGGGATGAGGGGCGGGGTTGCAGGGATACTACCGTAATGGTGTCCTTGAGAAAGACTGTGAACATTCTTCTCTAATAATTTATTAAATACAAAACAATGTTTAAATCAATATATCTCTTAAAAAGGATTTCATATTATCATGGTTTTATATCCCGCGTGAACATTAACTTCGAAAGGCGATCGTTCATATTTTAGCGAATACGGTGTACTTTGTTAATTTTGGGGAAAAAAAAGTACTTTTTTCTGATTGACTTTTAATTTTGTTTTTTAATAGTAGACATGTCAATGAACACTTTCATAAAAAAAAAATCATTCTCGCTGTTAATACTTCATTTTTTGCTTTTTTCCAGATTCAGAAAATTAGCACTGCGACATATATGTTCACCATTCTCATTTCCTTTCCCGACGTACCGTTGCAATTTGGTTTGTTAAAACCTATTTTGAATACTCCGGCATAAACCAAAAGCATGTATAGATCAGAAATTTAATCTGAAATGTAAGGATATATACATTTGAAAAATATGTATTGAAATAATGGAATTATTTTATTTCTTGTTTACCCGGTCGCGTTGGTAAATGTATATGCATTATGCCGTCTTTGAGTCCGTGGGTCATGTTAGTTAATTTTGGGGAAAAAAAAGTACTTGTCTCCGATTTCATTAAACATTTGCATATGGAAAGAGGAACGATTTATCTACGCATACATGCATTTGTTTTTATTCTCGCTTCTAAAATGACGAAATAAATCGATTTTGATTTAAAAGCGCATTGTTGGCAATTTACACCTTAAAACGACCTAAATTCATCCCTTTGAAAAATACCTTTAACTATTAATGAGAATTACACGAAGTGTACACCAATTATGTTCGACCAATGTAGTTTGTGAAT
This sequence comes from Cyrtodaria siliqua, assembly GCA_037043455.1. Lineage (NCBI taxonomy): Eukaryota > Metazoa > Mollusca > Bivalvia > Adapedonta > Hiatellidae > Cyrtodaria > Cyrtodaria siliqua. Next base: position 120,817 of record JAWPHD010002710.1, read on the forward strand.
ATTATTACTTTAACAACGATCTGTGATTGTGTTTTGTCATAATCACAGTTTATAAATAAGAGGTGAATAAATCTGACCAGTGACAATTTTCCCAATAATGTCATTTTGTTATCGATTTTATCACGTGACCTTGTTTGATAAATATTCCTACGCCATAGGGCTGGCGTTCCTACTGGTGTAGTATATTTTTGGGTTTTAAAAAACACCCTAAGTATATAGTTTCAATAATTCTTACAACATTTATCACTACATCCCTTGTATATTGCCTATTCCAGATTGTTATTTTTGAATATGAAATCATTTTATCGGAATAAATAATTAACGCTGGTATAATTTTGAGTTTAAAACATATCTAGACACATTATGCTCCAAACAATTAAAAAGTTGTATAACACAAAGATACGCAAGAGGGAGAATAGAGAAATGTGTAACACTAAAGATATTTAAGACAAGTGCCATTTTATTGTGATATATACTACTTAATCTAATATTAGAAACAAATACATTCCTAAATCAGTATTACACAACTAGACGAAGCATTTTTAAATTTGTGGAATTGTTGCAGTCATTAAACAAATGAATTATTCTTAGTTTAAGTAAATTCATTTCCGGCTATCTATATGTATTAAGGATATCTACATCAAATTTAACAGACTAAAAATAAACTAGACATCTTATTTCAGAACATCCTCGTTTATCATTGACATACCATAATATGTGTATTTTTTTGTTTTTGTTTAAATATGTACGAAGCAAAGTAACACGTCACGGTAATGATTATTTTGTTGTATAAATGTTAATATAAGAATGTGAATAAGTTTCATTGAACTTGACATCTACTCCCGGCTTTTAAAACCGTATTAACGCCGAAGCAGTGCGAATCGATTCCTAAATGAATACAACTTACTGATTAGGCATATTTAGGGAATATGAATGCAATCTGTATTGCATTTATTTTGCTATGAATTATATAAAACAGAAGAAACGTTTTACCTAGTCATATGATAATGTTTTATTAGATATTATTTAACTGCTGGGATCGATTATAGTGAAATACTTCACGAGTGGTAGACGTATGTTTTCTTTTCACGAACGTGCGTATGTGAAAAAAACAAAAACGTCTACCACCGAGTGAAGGATTACCCAATAATCGATACCAGTTGTTAAATAATCTATTTATTACAGGTTAAGGCAGTTTATGTTTTTTACCAAAATGATTCGCTTTATTAAACGTTATCGTTAGATGAGGTCGACGTCAACAACGCTTTATTGACGTCATGACTCAACGTCGCAAGGTCAGATAGTATTGTGTTCTGAGTTGGTAATTAATATTTAGCGATTATGAATATTTTTGCACAGAGAAATCCAATCTTTCACGCATAGAAATGTAATAATTGGTGTTTATGGACTTGCATAAGTAGAGTTAACTGTATGTGTTATCTGTTAACCATTTAAGACCGTACATTTGAATACAGCAACACAATTAAGATAATTGATGTGTTATTTTTTCATTTATTATAGTATCAGGTCCAAAATGAAGGATGTGTCTGCATTTAGTAAAATAAAATAAGCAAAAGACTGTTTAAGCCGCGGAAATCTAGCTCTAGTTTTTCACAATAGTGGACGCTCTATGGACTGTCTGTATTAATATATAGTCCTGTTCGACTGTTCTATTAACGTCATGTATCAAGTTATTTCTAGTTAAAATTACATGAGACCGTTTGTATTAATGGCTTTTTTATAAACATCTTTATTTCATTTGTATTATTCAAGGTGGGAAATAATATGAAATAATATTATACTAATAATAATTATTATTATTATTATTACTATTATTATTATTATAGCACTTGTTTGATATACTTATCCCAAATAAGGGTGCTCGGGCACAATGTTAATCTTCGTAACTGTTTTTGTCCAGAAATTGATAAATTCAATCATGTATCAGTTTTGTTGATTATGAAAATAAAACAGTCTCTCTTTTGCATGGCCTTTACAATACATTACACAGAGAAGGTGGAATTGTCTGTATAAATAGACTAACATTTACTTTATGATAGGACCCGCATTGTTTTATATGTAAATAATGTGATAATTATTATTTTATGTGTGTGTATAAGCCTTATTTTATCTTGAAAAGTGAACAGATGTTGTCAATCAGTTTATTTCATATCTGATTTGAGATAATACATGATGTTTTAAGATATTTTTTAATGTATGTCATTTTGCTATTATTGATTACGAAACAGTGGATTAACAGTGGATTAAATATAACCTTTTATTACACTTTTAGATGTGTGATCGTTATGGCCTTGCATAACCTCCAAAGGTCTCGATTAACAATGGCGGTAGACCTTTTATGCAGTTGAATATGTGAATACTCTGTTCATTTGTGTTAAATCGTGTTTCTAACTTGATTTTATACTTCTATTGTCTCCAATATTCTATTTAGACTGACATAGTATTACATATGTGGGTAATTTGTATTGTAAATATGGATTGTTTGTACTATGATGAGACAGAAATAAAGAAATTATATAGAAGTGTTTATTCAGATAATTCCGTGAGGATACAACAAAAACATATAAACTTGACAGCGATAGTGAAACATATATACAACATTATACATGTACCAACAACTAACATAATAACCAGAAAAGTATTCTAAATTTAAGTTGTATTAACACATATATTGGTAACCCTTGGCAAGCCGCTTGGGATTTGTCAGTTAACATTAAACTCCATTCAATTAATCCGTTACTCGGGGAATGGCGTTCTTCTAGTAGACCCATCCGTCGAGAAGAACTTGTCCTAGCCCGGTACAGGAAAGGTCATACACCAGAATGTATACCATGCTTTTCACCGTTAACGGTCAAACACATCTTTGTGGAATGTGTAGAGGTACTACAATGTTAATACTATGAAAGAGTTATTTGATGCTATAAATTTTAGTCTTGTTTTATATTTCTTGAAAGAAATTAGACTATATAAATCATTATAATATGTTCTTATACATATTTATTTGTTTATATACTATAACGTTGACGTGCGTTTGTTGATTTACATATATAGTTTAAAGTTACAGTAAAACATGTGTTCAGTGATAATGCAGCGTGATCGTCATATGAGCTCGTGTAAACTACATGTACTGGATACATGCGAAAACAAGTTGTGTTAAAGGGACACTAGGCAACCTTTATTTTATTTAAAATTTTTGGAGTTCGGTCAGTTTTTCTGCATAGTTTGCATTTGTGCATCATTAATATTATTTATTAGAATAGTTCAGAAGAAACTGTTTTACACATTACTCACTGTTGATAATAGTGCACCTATAATATAGTTAAGTATTTGATAGAATAGCGAAGACAAAATGAAACACTTTTATTTATTTTTTAATGCAAGCAGGTTTAAATTTAAAATGTTACCAGGTTAACAAATGGAAATGCTAATGTTAATGCTTGATAAATACTTCAAGATTGCCGTGTGTCCCTTTAACATCAACTAAGTACAATGTGATTATGGTCTATGTGATGGGTCCCCAATTTATTAAAGGGACACAGAGCAAATTTCCAATCTTGAGTCTGTTATAGACATTTTCACATCAATTGACCACACATCTACAAAAGTGTCTTACTGCCCTATTAGTCGTGTTTTATTTCTAAAACTGACGACATCACTAGGTTTTGAGATAGAAAATAACTAGTTGTATATTAATGTTTTTGGCAAGAGTTGTATTTTGTTCTAGTAAAATTGGCTTATAGAGCATTGCACCCTCTGTCATATTTAACTTTCCTTATAATAGATTCTTGCTGTAGTACTGTTGTACTGTTGGGTGAAAAATACATTAAAATTGTTCTGTTATCATGTCAGGTCAATCATATACTCGTATGATACACAATATAATATGTATTGATCCTTTATTTGATGTGCCATTTACTCAGTTTTGGTCAAGGGACGTTTATAGCATATCGGCTTTGAATCCAGTGAACACGAATTCAAGTCTTACTGGCGCCACTGGGTTACCTCGATGTGTTCTGCTAGCCTCGTTCGACTGATGGGAACGTAAACCGGGTGGTCCTGTGTATCGGAGTCTGTCCTCCAAGCACGTTAAAGAACCATAGGTATCTAATCGGTAGTAAGCGTAGGGCAGGGTTCCTGGATGCCTATGTATCTTTCTTCCTCTCTTTGGGGCGGCTCGAAATAACCTAAACAACGTGTTAAGAAGGCGTTACACAATAATTATTTTTAAAACTGTCCCATTCCCCAAAACATGCCCTAGCTCCCCCTCGCAACACCTGATTCAAATTGAATACTATGCTCTACTTATTTTTACTTTTTATTTTCTTTCAGGCTGCACGTCATGCGGAAGAAGACTCCATGTACACCACCGGCCAGAGTCAATGCTGAAGTTTATGTTCGCTTAATTATTGCTTAATAAAGGATACATATGAACTAAAATATTGTCATTAGAAGTCTGTCTTCCACCACAAAGTGGTAGGTGAGACAGATTATATTTGGCCTTTCCGTTCGTCCGTCACAAATCTTGTCTACGCATCTTGTTGGATTTTGACGAAATTTTGTACGAAGCATCAGTATTTGCATATCAAATATTGAAGGTCAAGGGCGCCGTGACTCAGTAATGATTATGAAAAACCTTGCCTGCACTGTCCACTTCCCCAGAAGCAAATCTCATCAACATTCATGGTTTGAGTGCATTTGGTGAGAGAATGATGCCTTTTGATTTTGATGCCATTAGGTCAAAGGTCATTCATTGTCACCGTAACATGATAATGTAAAATGTTGTAAACTGTAAGTCCACTTTCCCTAAAGCAAATATCATGACACTTAATGGATGTATTGCTTCTGGCGAGAGGGTGATCCTTTTGATGTTGAGTGGGTCAACGGTCAAGGTCACTGACAGGATAATGAAACGAATTGTCCGCACTGTAACTTCTGTTTTCCTGAAGGAAGACTGTAGAAACGCTATGGGTTGACAGCCTGTGATAAGACTATTTCACCGTTTGATGATTTTGAGGATAATAGGTCAAAGGTCAATATAACCCTAATACCTTGGCCACAGTGTAACTCCTTATTTACTGAAGCAGATACATGTATCATGAAACTACATGGGTTGACTGCATTTGGTGAGAGAATGGCCCCTATTTAGTTCGAGATCAAATGTCAAGGTCTCTGATCCGATCATGAAACCATTGTCCGCACCGTAACTCTATTTTCCCTGAAGTAAATATATTCAAACGTCATGGGTTGACTGCCTTTGGTAAGAGTATGATCCCTATTTATATTGAGGTCAGTAAATCTAAGGTCAACGTCACAGTGACTTGTTAATGAAAAATCGTGTCCGCAATGAAACTCTTTTTTACTTTCTCTAAAGCTAATTTCATAATACGTCATACTTTGAATGCCTTTGGTGAAATGATAATCCCTGTTTATTTTGAAGTCCGTAGTTGAAAGGTCCGTTACCATGACCGGAAAATGAAAAGTCTTGCCCACACAGTTTTTCCTTTTACCTAAAGCAAATTTCATGAAACTTCATTGGTGGACAGTGGAAAGAGGATAATTCGTTTGATTTTTAGGTCAAATGTCAAGTTTCCTGCTGACATCCATAATAAAACATTTATAAACAAGGATAAGCATATGTTACAACACACATGTTATAATATTAATGGTATAATATATGAATATTTTCTTGCACAATGTAGAATCCAGTAAAACAAGTGGTTTTGTTCATCGATACTGTCGCCTGTGAACCAAACCACTTGTTGTTAAATTACAGGATGCAACAGTGTGTAAGACATATTCCGAGTCATAAATTAAAAAAAAATAATATTAAAACAAACAAAACATGCTATTTGATGAAAACAGACGTATTCAAATTTTCAAAGTAGCAATATTCGCAGAATATAGTAGATTTCAACTGCTGAAAACAAACATGTATTTTTTTTTCAGAAAAAAATAATTCTAATGAATATAATATTTATCGTCGTTATATATTTTCAGGGAAACGTTTAATATGTCTGTTTTCAAATACTACAGATCGTAACACACCGCACATGTATATTCAGTATTTACTTTCAATATAGTAGTGAGTATGACTGCGTTCTGGGACCATACAAATAAATATAAAAGAATAATATATATAAATATATATTATAAAATTTATATTTATATATATATATATAAAACTATATATGCCCTATAAAGATAACAGACCCGCACTTTTGGATTCACGCGAACATTGTTTCACAACACCACAAATTCATGTCCCCATGTTTATGTTATGCAATCTTCGAGTTTACACAAAATCATGTTTGTTACTGACAGTAGCATGTCTGTTACTCGTCAGTCATTTATTTACTTGGTTAAAGGGACACATGCCAATCTTGCTTTCTTTAAAACTCGAGTCACCCCCTCAGTTTTAAACGAACAATTAAAAGAATATACTTCTTTCTGCCTGTTAAACTTATATTAGTTTATCGCTTTTTCTGATTTCGAAAATTAACTCTGCAACGTATATTACTGCCATCATGATTTCATTTTCCGATATACCGTTGCAACATTGTTTGTTAAAATAAATTGGGCACTCTGACATTAACTCAAAGCATGTAAAGATCAAAAATTTAGTGTTAAATAAATAGACACATACATTTTAAATATATGTGTTTACATAACGAAATTATTTAATTGTTTCTGTAGCCGGTCGTCTTTCTAAATGAATATGAATGTTGCCGTCTTGGGTCGGACGGCCCTGTTACTTAATTAGTACTTGTCTCCGTTTATTGAAATTCAACATATATACAGAGGAGAGATGTAGCTATATGATTTTGTTTTTAATCTCGCTTCTAAAATGACGAAATAAATCGATTTAAATAAAAGGCGCTTTCTCAGCAATACACAAAGAATTGTGTGTATGGGTGGAGGTGGGGAAGCCAACGGGGTTGGAGGGATACAGTCATACTACCGTAATGTTGCTCCCATAAATACTGTGAACATACTACATCAATAATATAACAACTACTGAACAATGCTGAAATCGATTTATCTTTATAAATGAATTCATAATTCCACAATTTTATTCCGTGCTAACATCGATTTGGAATGTCGATTCGGTGTATTTGAGCGATTACGGTGTATACACTTCGTTAATTTTCGGGGGGAAAAAGGACTTGCCTCCGGGTTTTTTATATTTTACATATCTACAGAGGAAAAATGTATTTACGCTTACATGCTTTTTTTTCTTTCTAAAATGATGAAATAAATCGAATTTGATTAAAACTGAGCATTCGCAGCTATATACAACTTAATCAATACGGTATGGAGGGTAATGGGGGTGGGATGAGGGGCGGGGTTGCAGGGATACTACTGTAATGGTGTCCTTGAGAAAGACTGTGAACATTCTTCTCTAATAATTTATTAAATACAGAACAATGTTTAAATCAATATATCTCTTAAAAAGGATTTCATATTATCATGGTTTTATATCCCGCGTGAACATTAACTTCGAAAGGCGATTGTTCATATTTTAGCGAATACGGTGTACTTTGTTAATTTTGGGGGAAAAAAAGTACTTTTTTCTGATTGACTTTTAATTTTGTTTTTTAATAGTAGACATGTCAATGAACACTTTCATAAAAAAAAATTCATTCTCGCTGTTAATACTTCATTTTTTGCTTTTTTTCCAGATTCAGAAAATTAGCACTGCGACATATATGTTCACCATTCTCATTTCCTTTCCCGACGTACCGTTGCAATTATTTTGTTAAAACCTATTTTGAATACTCCGGCATAAACCAAAAGCATGTATAGATCAGAAATTTAATCTGAAATGCAAGGATATATACATTTGAAAAATATGTATTGAAATAATGGAATTATTTCATTTCTTGTGTACCCGGTCGCGTTGGTAAATGTATATGCATTATGCCGTCTTTGAGTCCGTGGGTCATGTTAGTTAATTTTGGGGAAAAAAAAGTACTTGTCTCCGATTTCATTAAAAATTTGCATATGGACAGAGGAAATATTTATCTACGCATACATGCATTTGTTTTTATTCTCGCTTCTAAAATGACGAAATAAATCGATTTTGATTTAAAAGCGCATTGTTGGCAATTTACACCTTAAAACGACTAAAATTCATCCCTTTGAAAAATACCTTTAACTATTAATGAGAATTACACGAAGTGTACACCAATTATGTTCGACCAATGTAGTTTGTGAATATTATTACTTTAACAACGATCTGTGATTGTGTTTTGTCATAATCACAGTTTATAAATAAGAGGTGAATAAATCTGACCAGTGACAATTTTCCCAATAATGTCATTTTGTTATCGATTTTATCACGTGACCTTGTTTGATAAATATTCCTACGCCATAGGGCTGGCGTTCCTACTGGTGTAGTATACTTTTGGGTTTTAAAAAACACCCAAAGTATATAGTTTCAATAATTCTTACAACATTTATCACTACATCCCTTGTATATTGCCTATTCCAGATTGTTATTTTTGAATATGAAATCATTTTATCGGAATAAATAATTAACGCTGGTATAATTTTGAGTTTAAAACATATCTAGACACATTATGCTCCAAACAGTTAAAAAGTTGTATAACACAAAGATACGCAAGAGGGAGAATAGAGAAATGTGTAACACTAAAGATATTTAAGACGAGTGCCATTTTATTGTGATATATACTACTTAATCTAATATTAGAAACAAATACATTCCTAAATCAGTATTACACAACTAGACGAAGCATTTTTAAATTTGTGGAATTGTTGCAGTCATTAAACAAATGAATTATTCTTAGTTTAAGTAAATTCATTTCCGGCTATCTATATGTATTAAGGATATCTACATCAAATTTAACAGACTAAAAATAAACTAGACATCTTATTTCAGAACATCCTCGTTTATCATTGACATACCATAATATGTGTATTTTTTTGTTTTTGTTTAAATATGTACGAAGCAAAGTAACACGTCACGGTAATGATTATTTTGTTGTATAAATGTTAATATAAGAATGTGAATAAGTTTCATTGAACTTGACATCTACTCCCGGCTTTTAAAACCGTATTAACGCCGAAGCAGTGCGAATCGATTCCTAAATGAATACAACTTACTGATTAGGCATATTTAGGGAATATGAATGCAATCTGTATTGCATTTATTTTGCTATGAATTATATAAAACAGAAGAAACGTTTTACCTAGTCATATGATAATGTTTTATTAGATATTATTTAACTGCTGGGATCGATTATAGTGAAATACTTCACGAGTGATAGACGTATGTTTTCTTTTCACGAACGTGCGTATGTGAAAAAACAAAAACGTCTACCACCGAGTGAAGGATTACCCAATAATCGATACCAGTAGTTAAATAATCTATTTATTACAGGTTAAGGCAGTTTATGTTTTTTACCAAAATGATTCGCTTTATTAAACGTTATCGTTAGATGAGGTCGACGTCAACAACGCTTTATTGACGTCATGACTCAACGTCGCAAGGTCAGATAGTATTGTGTTCTGAGTTGGTAATTAATATTTAGCGATTATGAATATTTTTGCACAGAGAAATCCAATCTTTCACGCATAGAAATGTAATAATTGGTGTTTATGGACTTGCATAAGTAGAGTTAACTTTATGTGTTATCTGTTAACCATTTAAGACCGTACATTTGAATACAGCAACACAATTAAGATAATTGATGTGTTATTTTTTCATTTATTATAGTATCAGGTCCAAAATGAAGGATGTGTCTGCATTTAGTAAAATAAAATAAGCAAAAGACTTTTTAAGCTGCGGAAATCTAGCTCTAGTTTTTCACAATAGTGGACGCTCTATGGACTGTCTGTATTAATATATAGTCCTGTTCGACTGTTCTATTAACGTCATGTATCAAGTTATTTCTAGTTAAAATTACATGAGACCGTTTGTATTAATGGCTTTTTTATAAACATCTTTATTTCATTTGTATTATTCAAGGTGGGAAATAATATGAAATAATATTATACTAATAATAATTATTATTATTATTATTATTACTATTATTATTATTATAGCACTTGTTTGATATACTTATCCCAAATAAGGGTGCTCGGGCACAATGTTAATCTTCGTGACTGTTTTTGTCCAGAAATTGATAAATTCAATCATGTATCAGTTTTGTTGATTATGAAAATAAAACAGTCTCTCTTTTGCATGGCCTTTACAATACATTACACAGAGAAGGTGGAATTGTCTGTATAAATAGACTAACATTTACTTTATGATAGGACCCGCATTGTTTTATATGTAAATAATGTGATAATTATTATTTTATGTGTGTGTATAAGCCTTATTTTATCTTGAAAAGTGAACAGATGTTGTCAATCAGTTTATTTCATATCTGATTTGAGATAATACATGATGTTTTAAGATATTTTTTAATGTATGTCATTTTGCTATTATTGATTACGAAACAGTGGATTAACAGTGGATTAAATATAACCTTTTATTACACTTTTAGATGTGTGATCGTTATGGCCTTGCATAACCTCCAAAGGTCTTGATTAACAATGGCGGTAGACCTTTTATGCAGTTGAATATGTGAATACTCTGTTCATTTGTGTTAAATCGTGTTTCTAACTTGATTTTATACTTCTATTGTCTCCAATATTCTATTTAGACTGACATAGTATTACATATGTGGTTAATTTGTATTGTAAATATGGATTGTTTGTACTATGATGAGACAGAAATAAAGAAATTATATAGAAGTGTTTATTCAGATAATTCCGTGAGGATACAACAAAAACATATAAACTTGACAGCGATAGTGAAACATATATACAACATTATACATGTACCAACAACTAACATAATAACCAGAAAAGTATTCTAAATTTAAGTTGTATTAACACATATATTGGTAACTCTTGGCAAGCCGCTTGGGATTTGTCAGTTAACATTAAACTCCATTCAATTAATCCGTTACTCGGGGAATGGCGTTCTTCTAGTAGACCCATCCGTCGAGAAGAACTTGTCCTAGCCCGGTACAGGAAAGGTCATACACCAGAATGTATACCATGCTTTTCACCGTTAACGGTCAAACACATATTTGTGGAATGTGTAGAGGTACTACAATGTTAATACTATGAAAGAGTTATTTGATGCTATAAATTTTAGTCTTGTTTTATATTTCTTGAAAGAAATTAGACTATATAAATCATTATAATATGTTCTTATACATATTTATTTGTTTATATACTATAACGTTGACGTGCGTTTGTTGATTTACATATATAGTTTATATTACTACCATATCATCCTTTATTTGTAAATAGTTTATCTTTATATATTTACATTAATTTTTAATAACTATTTCATTTTTTCATCTTTCAGCAGTTTTTTCGAACAATATGACCCGTTTATGTGTCGACGTGCCGTAAAACACCATTCATTCGTTATTTGTAAATAGTTTGATAGCCCTTAATGGTTTATTCTCTTATTGCTCTGGCTTCTGCCAAGTCATTGAGTACCTTCCTTGTGGCTTTCTAGGCTATTGTCTTTTTGTATTATATTTACACGAGCATATTTGTGTTTTACTTATTGATGCTGCCTTGTTGGTTAGAGATTAGATCATGGCGGGGATATCTTTATTTACACTGTCCTGTTTTAATGGGATGACAATTAGGCAAGTCTGAGCTTTGTTGCACCCTAGAGCCGGTTTAACTCCCCAGTGGTCTACTTTGCATTAATTTTAATTACTACTTCATTTTTTCTTCTTTCATCAGTTCTTGCACATAAGATGACCCACCGAATGACCCCATTTGATCACGATGTCATTACGGTGGAAGTACGAGTTTACGGCCTACATTTCACAATCCGCCGCGCAGTTCAATCGGACCATCAGATCCTTTCAACTGCCTCTCGCTATGACGCTCCTGTCCACAAAGGGCACAGACGGGAGCAGTTCTTTTGCATCTCTCTCTATGGCGACCAAAGTGTTGACATTTGAAACAACGAAGAGGATTGGGGATGAAGTGGTCAACTGGTAGAAGGATATATCCAGTCTTGATGGTCTTCGGAAGACATGGTGTGGTAAAAGTAAGCAAACAATTATTAGTAGGAGTGAGTTTGCCACCCCGCCTTATACTGATGCGCGTTACCTCAGTCACACCTTGAGACATAAGAATATGAGTCATTTCTTCAAGAGCGTACTACACCCTTTGGCGAATTGAGATAAATGTGAGGATTAACCTCAACAAGGATGTTTACGAAAGTTTAAATTTGATGGAGATTGTCAGAGCATGATTGTTTGGCACACTCAACAAGAAGTTTTCCATTATTGAGTATTTTAACACTCCTTGGCTCACCGGCGATGCCAAGTATAGCCACATTCTTATATAGGGAAACCTTCAGAAACCTCTCTGAAACTATAAGAGCCAACGTTTTAATATTTTCTATTTACATGTACCATCAGTTTATTATCCTCTATCAAGTTTGTTCAACTGGTGACCCTGGGGTCGAATTTGGTCCCGCCCAGGGTCATGGTCATAGTTTTTACATAGACTGATATAGGGAAAAACTTAAAAATCCTCTTCTTCTCTGAAAAGATGAGATATAGGGTCCTATAAAAATCACAGCGTCCGAACGCAATGGCATCGTAGGTCCGCACTGTACTGCAACGAGGACTTGATAATACAATGAAAGAGATAAATGAAAAAAAAAAAAGGGTGGTGTAGACAGGGTTACCGACTTGGAACGGTCAGTAGGCAATAAGGCTTACTGGTTAGCTTGAATTGATTTTATATGCGCACTATCCTCGCTATTATCCTATCTTCAGCGCCCAAATAGACAAGACAGTGTAAACACAACTACATCCCATCAAAAGGAAATTCTCTAACAATAAATTGCACATCCAGAGAAACTAACTAAAGAAACACATACACAAGAATAAACATCTCATGATGTATCCAGAATCGTACTGAACAACCATAGTAGTTGCAGCTAAAGAGAAAACCAATCTAGGGTACGACCAGAAAACCCGAGGGACGAAAGCTCATGCACCCGACTCCCTTAGTTGGGGTTTCAGTAGGTACAATCATAGAGTCCCAAGAGGTAGTTCAGTCATCACATAGGTGAAAAGTGAAGCGTAATGACTGACAGTAGAGGGGTCAATCACTAAACATGCAGTGCGTTGTAAAACCAAAGGATTATATACTTCTCTAACGAACTTCCTGATTGAATTTGTAAAGCGGTCAGGAAACCCGTCAGTCCCCTTTAACTAACGAAGTTTATAGACCACATCTGCATAAAATGACGGTTGTGATATTCCTAGTCGCAGAAGTGTTTTAAGGTTGATGGTGTACTTTTCCAGCAGGCCCTCGTTGCGGCGGTAGAATTTAGAGAAAGATCTACGTGGTTGGTGATAACGAAAACCCTGATGAAGAGGTTTACTTTTAATTGCAATTGCAATTGCAATTGCACTTGTTAACTCATTTTTCCTCTGTGCAAACATTATCAAGTGAGCGACTCAGAGCCATTTTGAGGCATTTGGACCTCCTATTGTTGTTTCCTGTCTTTTTGTACATCTGATATTGTTAACTCCTTGACAACCGTCAGCCCCCATTCTCCTGAATGTAAACTCAATACCCTTAAATTGTTTGTAATAATTGTTAACCATTCGCTCGAATCCTGATCTTCGTCAATATATATGTACATTGTAAAACAAGGTCCATCAGTGCCCGGAAATACATGTTTAAGGATATGATTATTTTTATCCAACACCTTCACACTGAGTTCCTGTAATAAATTTAATGTAAAAGGTTTCTTTAGGCCCCAGAACAATTACAAATTGTGTTAGTAAAACACAGAATATAGAAACAGTTATAAACAAATTAGCAGAAAAAGTAAACTATACTGGCTGCATTGCTTACATACAGCTATTTAGGTCTGGTGTTTGGGATCTTGCCCTTGTGATCCCCAAATCTATTTGGCTCCATATACACAGAGTCACTTGCCTCAGAATGTTTCAATGGGGAAGACTCAGACGGTACTAAGAAACTGCATGGAAATATTCATATGGAAATTCCAATGCTCTTTGATTGTAGTGATAGCTCAGTATTTGTGTTAAGATGAGCCTAGAACCTGGTTTAAACCCCCAGCGACCTTTTTTTGCCACTGACAATTCCAAGGCGTAGACTTATTGTCAACCCTTTTGTGTTTGTGATGTCTTATCTCGCTATTCATATTAACTTTGTTCTTTGTTTCTGTGTGTGTTTGTCGTTGACTGACGTCCTTGAATGATGTTTTACCTGTTCGATATTTATATCTATTTATATCTTTATATAATATATAAAAATCTCAGTATTACACGACGCTATTTGCATTGAGAATGCCGGAAGTTGATAGCAAAGCCGCAGAAATATTTGTTAAATTATCCCATTGGATAAAATAAATTTGATTTAAATATTGAACCAATGAAGTGGGAGCGATTTGAAAATGTAATGACGTCATGGTTTACTATCAATTTCCGGCATTTTCAATGCAAATAGCGTCGTGTGATACTGAGATTTTTGAAAACGTTGTAAACGTGTACTTGTGATCGTCGGAAAGGTACTTGGACATTATTTATTGCACGGATAAAGACATATTGTGCGTAAGGAATAGTGTCGATGAATTGTTGTGTCCGCGGGAGCTTCTACAAAGGCTAAACGGCGGTCAACCAGGGTCTATATAGGCGAATAATACGGACGTGCTTAGAGTCGATTTTTCAAAACAGGTACGTTTTCTGTGTTTTTCGAGCACCAGCGCTTTTCTTATGCGGTGTGGACATATGAAAGTGTATGTTATTGGGAAGATAATTTATTGCGGAGTTGATTGCAGCATATGCCAGCTCTGTGGGACTTCAAAAACTAACACTGCAGCTGTTGTTCTGAGATGCATGCCTATATTTTGGGATTTTCTCGATGCTGACCTTGAGTATGTAATATAATATAAGACTTATTTTTTTTTTTTTTTTAAACCGGTATCTGTGGTTTACTTCATCTTACCAGTTTATCAAATTCATTCTTGAAAAAAACCCATCATAACATCACTCTCCCTTATGGAAGCGAAATATAAGGAAGAGTCAATGACATTACATTTTAATTTCACACATGGCTATTAATACGTTATTTTCAATTTACCGCTTGTCCAATACTCCATATTAAATGGAAAGCATTAATAACAACTTTTAAACAAGTCAAATTGCATTTATCACTGAGTGCTCTCACACCATTTAGCATGACAATTATTTGTTCCCGCGGACTTAAGTTTATGAATATGTTAAATACATTTGAACCAACAATGGTAAAAATTGACTGCCACAATTTAGCTAAAATATGTTCAGTACGAACACAATAAAAAATATAGTGTTCTGCAATAGACGAAACTTGTCTTTCACACCGAGGCAACTTTTGGTATAAGTGTCACTAAATAATTTACATAATAGACATATTGCACTTTTGCATTTAGTCGTGTATTTTGGTTGCGCGTAGAAAATTCCCATAACTCACAAGCATGACTAAGCATTAGTTTTATGCACAGAAAGTAAAGTGCAATCATTATTTACTCTAAATGACCACTCATTTTCTGCCATTGTACACAAACTGTTTTTTATCATGCGCTTCCAAGTAAATTTCGAAGGAAATACACCAGAAATTCTGAATTCATTTAAAACATTGAGAAGTGAATACTTCCTTTAAATACGATAGATTTCTGGTATGTATTCTCTCTGATGCGATGGATTTTCGATAAAATGTAATAGTCTATAAATAAAGACCTCTCTTACTACATGTGGACATATTGAACGGCACAATTGTCCTAAAAATAGAAGCTTACGAGTGTCAATTTCGCTCTCAATTGATTTAGCACCTATCAAACTAAGACATATATCAGCTCTCGTCTGAGTAGGAATTGAGTGCATATATTTTATGCAGAATCGATGCGATCGTACCAACATTAACATATCACTTTTTGTCATGTCATACCACAGTTCGCAACCATACAGGGCTTTTGGAATTACAACGGACTTATATAGTTTCATTGATGTTATAGGGTGAAGACCATCTTCATGGAGACCAGCATTTATCAAACCTAAAAATGCACCTCTTAATTTACGGCAGGATTCTTTGATACTGCCCTGTATATCCATGTATTTATTAAAAATAACGCCTAGATGTGTATAATTTATAGTTTCGACGACAGGTTCATTACCAATTTTCCATGTTCTATCTTTGTTTTCGAATTCAAACTTTGTCTCATTAAACACTATCACGGAACATTTACTTGCATTATATTTAAATCTCCGTTTAGTTGCATAGTCATTACATATGGACATCATTTTGTCCAGGCCTACTTTTGAAAATGACACAAGACCCATATCATCCGGCACAGGTAAACAACTACAATTAATGTTGACAAGACAAAAGCCAAGACCCGAGTCTTCAATTTCTGATATTAAGCCATTAATATATGCAAGATAGAGGAAAGTGCTACTGACTCCTCCCTGTCTTGTTCCCTGCAGTACACGAAGCGTTTCAGATACATTACCATTACATCGAACACGACTTGTCACATTATTATACATATCAATTATGGCTTTGTAAGTTGTAGGATCTATGTTAAATTCATTCAATTTAAAGAAAATGCCATTATGACATAATCTATCAAACGCCTGTCTTGAGTCATTTAATCCGACATACAATTTGCTTTTATTTTCCTTAGCAAAATAAATGCTTTCACGAAAGGTAAAAGATGTCATTAAGCATCCCAAGTGTTTTTGAAAAACCCCTTGAAGATGGTTAATAAGTATTTTGTTTCCATTTGCTAAGCGAGACAATAACACCCTTTCATATAATGTCATGAATGGAGATGACAAAATTATCGCCCTGTAGCTGTTAGGATCCATATGATCTTTTTTCCCACCTTGAAATAGTGTTATGATTTTACCGCATTTCATCTTTTCGGGAGCGTGCGCTAATTTCAACATTGCTGTGAGCAAGTTTGCTATCAGCTGTTTAACTATTACACCGGCATGAATGATATGTTCATAGTATATTTTGTCCTCGCCACAAGCTTTGTTTAGTTTCGCCAGCCTTAGAAAATAATCAATATCCGCTACTGAGATTGGTATTAAATCGCATACATTATAATTACTTAATTCTACGTTCCTTGAGTGTACTGTCTCATTTACATGTTGAAAAAATGCACTATCGAAATTGGCATCGACAGAGTACAAATCACTAAAGTAATTACGCCAACCCGACAATATGTCTATTGGATTTCTAGATAGTATTTCATTAAAGTTCATTTCAGTACCGGGGGCAGTACTTGATTTTTTCCGTCTAGCGTTTACTAAGTTCCAAAATAAATCTTGGTCAATCTCAGCAGCTTCGTCTATTTCAAGATTGAGCTTAACCATATACTGATCAACAGCATATCTATGTTGACATTCTTTCTCGTTACATATAGCTGTTAACTTCAGTAATGCATTTCCTATACTTGGCGTTTATGTTTTATATTTGTTAAACTGCCATATTATTGATCGCGAAAACAAACTGTATAGGGACGGGCCGTAACAAATGTTGCAGAACTTGTGACCCAATCCTTTTGCAAACAAATGTAAATGTTGCAATAAAATATGTTTAAACCAATGCATGCATGCTTGAATGCATATATGCATACATGCATGTGTGCACGTGTATGTGTGCACGTGTGCACATTTGCACACATACATAAATGCATACATGCATGTATGTATGTATGTATGTATGTATGTATGTATGTATGTATGTATGTATTTGTGTGTGTGTTTGTGTGTGCGTGTGTGCGTGTGTGTGCGTGGATGTATGTATGTATGTGTGCATGTGTGCATGTGTGCGTGCATGTATGTGTGAATGTGTGAATGTGTGTGTGTGTGTGTGTATGTGTGTGTGTGTGTGTGTCTAATTGTAGCAGTGGTGTTATACGGCACGTCGACACATAAATAGGTCATATTGTGTGCAAAAACTGACGAAAGATGAAGAAATGAATGAATGAATGAATGGTGTTTTACGGCACGTCGACACATAAATAGGTCATATTGTGCGCAAAAGCTGATGAAAGATGAAGAAATGAAGGCTTACTTAAATATTGATGTAACTATATCAAGTTCAAACTATTAAAAAATAAGGGATGATATGGTAGTAATATAAACTATATATGTAAATCAACAAATGCCCGAAAACGGGTATATAAAAAAATATACAAGAACATATTATAATGATTTATATAGTCTGACTTCCTTCAGGAATTATACAACTAGCCTAAAATCTATAGTATTAAATAACTCGGTCATAGTATTTACTTTGTAGTACCTTTGACGCATAGGATCTCTTCTACACATTCCAGCAATATGTGTTTGATCGTTAACGGTGCAAAGCAGAGTATACATTCTGGTAATTGCTCACTTTGTAATAAATATGAATGAGTATAACGTGTATGCCACATTTATACCGAGGGTTGGAATTTCCTGTCTGAACCGAATACCCATGATAGATTCTTTTTCTTGCATATCAGAGACATGTTGTGCGTTGACGCCGCCAGCTACTAACGTTTTGCATGTTTTCCTGCATACCGGATGTGGCGCGCGTGAATTTTATCTCGACTTTAGGGTGAGATGGAAATATCTAGCCCCGGTAAAATGACGGATATCATTGTACGGTATGCAAGAATTACTAAGGCTAAGATGAAAAAAGCAGAGTTAGATCATAAGTTAGCTTTAAAGTTGATAGCAGCTAAGAAAGATAGCGAGGACAGTAAAACTGTAGGTAAAGATAGTTATTCCGGGAAGTAAAAAGGTCCGAAGTTACCATACTTTGATGCTGACAAAGATAACATGGACAGTTCCTTGTCACGGTTTGAACGTTACGCTGAGTTACAGGAATGGAATAAGGATAAATAGGCAGTTCATTTAAGTGCATTATTGAGAGGCAAGCCTTATATATATTTTCTAGATTACCTAGTTTATATTCTCTTGACTAGGACAAGTTTTAAGCTCTTCTAAATAGATATGAGTTAACTGAAAAAGGTTTTAGAAAGCGGTTTAGAGATTGTGTGCCAAAGAAAGGCGAGTAATTTATTCAGTTTATTAGTAGGTCTAGAAATTTCATAGATAGGTGGATAGAGTTAGTGAAGGTATCGAAGGTATCGCAGACTTATCAAGGTCTCATATATTTCTTGTTGCGGGACCAGCTATTCAATGTCTGTAGTAGAGATATGTTCTTATTTCTAAAAGAAAGGAAATTAGCTAGTGTAGAAGAAATGGCAACACAAGTAGATCAGTGGTGAAGCTCTAGCCACCTGGCTAGAGGTGGAGCTCATAATGTAGTGTCGAAAGACAGAACGTTTAGAGATAGTCAAGGGGACGGTCATAGTAATAAGCAGAAAGTACGGCGAAGGTAGTTCGATGGGTGCTAGAGGTAGCAATAGTGGTAACAACCTAGGTAGACCTTTTATTCGTTGTCGTCACTGTAATAGGAATCATGCTTCTCATGAGTGCAGAAGAGCGGTGAATGTCGTATACAATTGGAGTGACAATAGTAATGTAGAAAACACTGTAGGTAGTCAGAACCAAGGTTTTAACAATCCATGGAGTTTCGGTAGAGGTAGAGGTGGTCAAAACCGAGATAGTGGTAGAGGCAGTGGTGGTAATAGTCCGGTTACTAAAAACCGAGAGCAGTAGATGTTGTGATAAATCAGATGGCGTAATGGCGAAGATCGGAACATGTCTCTTTCCGTATGCAAATCTTCCAACAGCAGATGGTCAAGTGAATGGCAAGGACGTAATTGTAATGAGGGATACAGGTTGTACCGGTGTAGTAGTTAAGCTTAGCTTAGTTACGGATGACCAGTTGGTAGGTAAACAGTCACCGTGTATGTTGTTAAATAAGTCGGTAGAGTATTTGCCAATAGCGAGAATAGATGTAGATACACATTTCTTTAACGGGACTACATAGACACTATGTATGGAATACCCGATGTTTGATTTAACGATAGGGAACATAGAGGGTTCAGTACTTCCGGTAGTGTCCGATTTTCGGAGTAGCATCAGTAATGCAGTAGAGACTAGAGCGCAGATTCAGAAGCAAACTCAGGCTTATAGAAAAGTAAAGGTTCCTGTAGCCGTAGGTGATATTTCTAGATCTGAGTTTATAGAAGCACAAACGCAAGACGACTCATTAAATCCTTAAAGCGTGAAGGCCAAGGATGGTGTAGTTACGAAATGTAAAGGATCCGGTAGTTCTAAATTGACTTGATTATGGGAGGTCATTTAGCAATCTCCACGCAGAGTTATCGTTCCTTGCACTCACATATATCTCTGCTAACTACTAAATTACAAGATTTTGGTAAAACCTGTTAAATTGAAATATGTTTGCCTGAAACTTATTTATTTCTTGTGTAAATATAATTTTCAGAATATCTGCAAATTAGATGTTGCAAGATTTAAAATAATGCATGAAAACAATTTAGTTTTAATAGGGACTATTTTACTACAAAAAAAAATACGTACTTAGGTCTCCTCAATCGAAACGCATATGTAAACATTTCAAACCGAAGCTCGATAGCAGAAAATTACTAAAATAAAAATTAACTCATAGATATAAAAATTGAAATTATTTAATATAGGTCTACATTTTATCTTTGCAGATCACGCAAAAGGATTTATTATAAACATCGTCATAACTTTTTTGAATAATGACGTGACCTAACCGTTCGCCCTACTTCCTTTGACGTTGACAGAGTCAAATGAGGAACGAGTGTACTCTGGGTAGAGATTGGTCATTTAGGTGTAAAGAAAACGTCAGATAGAGTATTGGCAGAGTTTTATTAGCCAGGCGTTAGTGGAGATGTAACTAGGTATTGTAGGTCCTGCGATGTATCCCAAAGGACACTACCAAAAGGTCGAGTGACCAAAGTACATTTAGAACAAACGCCAATGACAGATACACCATTTAAACGGGTAGCCGTAGACATAGTCAGACCTATATTTCAGTGTCAGATAGGTATATTTAAAAATATTAGACTATGCAACTAGTTATCCGCAGGCAGTGGCATTTCCCTCAATTGAAACTGAGAGAATAGCGGAGGCATTAGTCGATATGTTCAGTAGGCTAGGTGTACCAGAGGAAATGGGTCGCAGTTTACGTCAGAGCTTAAGGCTGAAGTAAGCAGATTATTGTCTATGCGTCAATCACGACAACGCCATATCACCTACGTGTAACGGGTTAGTCGAGCGGTTTAACGGCACGTTAATGCAAATGTTAGGGCGTATGTCTACATTATATTTAACATATTTTAACAGTTGCATTAAACTTATGTAAATGCAGTCACCGACATTGATTCTTTCCTGAGTTAGTCCCAACTACTAGGGTCATCTTGCTACACAATCACAATATAGAAGTATGCATATGAAATTGAAAACTATTATATGCCTTTGCACGAAAAACATCGAAGAAAAAGGGTAATACATAGAATACCGTACTAACTACTAACCATGGCAAATATACAGTTGTTACAGTAGCACCTTCTTAACATATTCTTTGCATTTTATTATAGTCATATCACATTTTTTTACATGCTGAAATAGTGCAAACTGAATGAAGTTACCTAAAAAAGATTTTTTGCCAATGGCGGAGGTAGTTGCGACAATGACAAAGCCTATCACGCAGAATCTACGTACTGCCGTACTGCCTTAAACTATCCCTCATTGATCTCAATAATATGAATAAGGCACTGCCTCATGGCGAGCGTCGGTTTAAGTAAATAAAATGGTTACATTGTGTAATATTACTCATACTGTAATACCTTATAACATAGGGATTTTCTAAACTCAACTCAGTTGCTCCGTTCTAAGGGACACACAAAAAACGCAACCCACTACTGTTCACATACACACTTTGCGATCATCACATAAAAAAACCTAATTAAACAAATTATTTAAGCACAACTATTCGAACTCGAAATGGGGATCTACACAATGACATTATACTCTATTACTTCCAAATCAAACCGTGGAGCGTTGTGGTCTAGTGGTAGAGCGTTGGACCCATGATCCAAAAGTCGTGAGTTCGATTCCCGCCATTGCGTTGTGTCCCTGAGCAAGACACTTTATCTTCATTGCTTAGTACTGGTTCTACCCAGGAAGACATCGAGAGTGATTCAAATAAGTTCATAGAGCTTTCGTTACAATCGATGTAAAATAAATGAGTTTAAACTAAATCAAACCAAGCACTGCAGTGTGATTTCCATTGTAATTTTGGCAGGGCTTTTACCCACTAAAAATTGTGAAGACTCCCGACCCTAGCCTGGTCATTTTGGTGGAGAAAAAAAAGCGCGAAAACTGCCTAATTTGTAAAAAAAAGTATTGAATACATGCATTGTTTTTGTGGGAGCAGGATAATATGAAACATTTTAGATAAACTTTCTTCTATGAACATATCCAGAACAAAACAATATTGAACAATTTAAGTGGTGGAAATGTTTTCCAAAATAAATATATATTAATATAAAATAAAATTTAATAAATTAATAATTATAATTGTGAAGCAAATCGGCCACAGTTGTGAAAAAAATGACTTAAATAGTAAGTGTCAGGTGAACTTGAATAAGCATGATCAGTATAATTATGTATGCATACTTTTTTTTATGAGTCTTCTCAGAATGATCCAATATATTCCTATTTCCTAAATGTAAATGCCTTCACTTAGCAGCAATGATCAGGCAGGAAGGAATATAAATGAATTGTTTCAGGTGATACTGAATGTTGCGTTGTAAACCTTCTCGCCTCTCACCGCTGCAGGTTCAAATCCCACTGGAAGCTCGACTTGTGAGGATGTGTCGATCCTTACGGATGGCGGGAGGTGTATAGTACTGGTTCTATAGTACTTGTTCTACCCAGGACAAGTGGGTGGTCTGCCTCCACCACCCAAAAATCCACCGTCATATATAGCCTTACATGTGTTGAAAATGACGTAAAACACCATACAAACAAACAAACAAACAAACAAACAAATCATTGATGATGTGTCATTTGAAATAATCAGTTCGTTTAATACCTTGTTCCCAAGTCACCCCTCTCTACATCCCCTCTTAAAATTAAAATTGCGTCGAACGTCACTGACTGACGTAATCAGCATTGAAAATTGTCATAATGGTGACGTACTATTACGTTTACAGTACAGTAACAGTAGGTGCTTCACTATGTCTACAAAGAACAAAAAAGGTTTACGTTTGTGCTTTCAAGTAAAAGAAAGGATATTTCACTTACCGCCTTTGGTTTCGCATAAACAATTTAAGGATAAAAAGGTAGACGAATAATTATTATTGCATATAACTATTGTTTCAGGAAATTTTTTATTATTAATAAATGTATTTGAGACTCAAATGGCGCAGTGGGTCGTTAAATACAATTTGAACAAAAAGCAATGACACAGTCCACACAATCGCAGACATTTATTACTATTAGGTAGGATGGTCAGCGCTTAGCCAGCTTTCATCATATTTTGTCATATTGTATATTCAATGACATTTGACTGCTTTCAATTATGTAGATCTAATATAAAAACAAATAGATCTAGTAAAACTAACTTACATATTGACGCAATCACTTTTATTTAAACATAATCAAGCATTAAATCGTTGATTTTGTTGTTGCTGAACAGTGGCAAGCGTCGTTTTAAGTTAATAAACTAGAGCGATTGAATAATGTGTGCAATACTCATACTGTTATGCCTTACAGTGTACATCAGTGGAGTTTTCTAAACTCAATGCAAAATCAAAACATCTGCTCGAGTTTTTGATTTTGATTCATATTTTGGATTGTTTTTACATTTGTTGGTGTTTCTAAATGAATCATTTTAACTTATACTTTTACTGCAATCAAAGACTGGTTAGAGTTTTGCCCTTCACAAAGGTAGTACCTAATACTGTGAGTGTAATGCCAGTGATGTTCCTTGATTGGAAAATAAAAGTTATTCTATTCTATTCAATTTTAAGAGAACCAGGATATTATATTCTATCTTTATTTTTTTAAATAATAAATATTGACGCATTCACTTTTATTTAAACGTAATCAAGCATTAAAGCGTGGATTTGTTGTTTTTGAACAAATTAGATTGTAAAAAATAAATAAAATAAATATGTTGAATTGAATGGACTGAGTCAGCGAAAACACTGAATAGAATAGAAGAGAATCGAAAACAAACTTAAGTTACATGTATCATGTCCAACTTTCGGTACCTAATCAAAAATCAAGGGACATAATTCAATTAAGGGCAAATGATTGTATCGTTAAAGTTACGCTCCTTATTTGTTATCCTGTGTTGATAATCTTTAAGTGCCGGTCTATAAAACGCAGCGGTGCGTGACATGTATATAGCCAGTTAATTAATAAATCGATATTGATTGAGTTTTATTGCCCTGCCTCGGGGGTATTTTAAATTAGAGGAATTATTCTAGTTTAAGTTTTGCTGAACTAATAACATAATCATTTAAATGTAAGATGCTTGCTAATTAAGCCACTCTTAAATTGTAAATATTGTTATATAAATTGAATTAAGTAAAATAGGTAAAATTAAACATGATACGCGATCTGCATATATTTTCATGTGTAAACAACATTGCGGTTTAATGACTTTTTTATTTTTGAAATATAAAAATGATAATAAGTGACTTTTCTTGTAAGTTTAAGAGTTTGACGATGTTAAAACCAAAAACACAACATAAGTTCAGTATTTATTTATTTATTTTCGAATCAATACATCCTTCAAATTGCTATAAATACATTAAAATGATATCTTATTCAAAACACTAAATAAATACATATCAATCATACATTTATTGCTAAACATTGAGTGTTATATGTCTATTGAGAATAAGAGGTATCGTCTTTGTTTAATTGTATGACCATACATACATAATTCATACTAATATATGAACGAATGTTACACTACCTACAACATTTCACACTTTATTCCTATCCATGAACATTGTCATCACTTAGTGGATATGTGCTGCTTAAGCATTTCTATTAATTTTTCCTTTTTTCTAACTTTTGTTTTAACTCCTAATTCGCTCAATTTTTGTTTAAGTTCTTGTACGGTAAGAGGTTCAAAATTATGACTTCAGATTAAATTGTTCTAATGTTTGTGGATTTAAATGATCTTTTTCTTATTTCTTCATGTGAAACGAAATATTGCGGCTTCTCTTTGCATCAAACATCCGTCTTGTTTCATTATTGTAACGGTTTGGAAAATTGCAAATAAAGATAAAGTTACAAACTGCAGATATAGTAAATGTATATCTTCACTTATTGAAAGCGGTAGATAAAGGACATCTCAAGGTAGTACTGAATTATATCATAGTAATTATGATTAGCACAATCAATAGTTGTGACAAACAGATGGCTTAATAAAATTAAACTTATTGTTATTATTTAAAGAAATTATCACTTTAAGGCAATTATCACCTTAGTTCGTTTATCACCTGTGCCTTAATACCAATCAGTGGGGTTTTGGTCTTCTCTACATTTTCAATCAGAACAATTTTGTATACGCTTTGTTTTATTATGGTTTTGGGTCTAGATCAAACACGTACAGAAGGGAAATGATTTATGTTTTATAAGGGTATCGAATAACCTGATCAGAGCCCTCTGTTCTGCATACACAAGCAATATGGACTCAGATCAGAGTGCTCATTTACCACATATATATTCTACGCAATCAGTATAGACTCGGATCAGAGGGCTCATCTATCACATATATATTATTATTAACCATAACATTTGTGAAACAGACTTCTATATAAGTGCATAATGTTCGTAACAGTAAGTTAAAAGAATATTAAATCTGTTAACGAAGACCCCGGACCGACTATTTTAAATAATACATCTGCGTATTTAGTAATTCCGGTCTACTCTCATTCTCATTCTCCTCTTACCCTATTTTAGCGAAGTTCAAATCATAGCAGTTTACCCCCCGAAACAACTGATTTTTTTCTTTTTCTTTTTAAATGAACATGAAATTATGAATTTATTTGTTTGTACTACAAGATGCCCATATATGTATACGTAAATAAAACCCTTTCCCACATACAGCAAATATTCAGCAGATGACTTTGAAAACATCTAGACAAAAACATAGAAAAATTATAGTTAATGACTTCAAAGAGTTGAACACATTGTGACCAAAGGAGAAATCACTTGGTTTTAAAAGTTGCCACTCAGTCAAAGGGTTAATTTGACACACTATGAAATTCAATCATATAGGTAATACTAAAATATTTAATTTTTTGTTTGCAAAATATCTTAAATAACAGTTGATATTGCTTTTAGTTATATATTACTATAAAACACCAATGAGGGTATGACAATTGTTCAAAGACCAAAAGTTTAATGCAAAACGTTTGATAAGTACAGTGTTAAGGGGTTTTTACATATTGTATGTCACCAAACATCTGGTAACCATCTGGAAACCAAGCTATATCACTTAATAAAATTGTCCTTTAGCAACAATTTTGTTCAATTATTATTCTTTCATTTACAAAGATTTAAGCTACGTTGGGACACAAACTCCAAAAGATTTCACCATAAAACAAGAAGAATGCGTGCATTTCATAAATTTGCTTCTGAATAAAATAACATAAAAACGTAAATCTTAGAAATAAAACCTATGACTGAAAAAATATTATTTTTAAAAAAGTATACACTGTTTTAAAGATATAAGTCACAGATTCTATATGCATGATATTAGATTGATACCATATAGTATTATTTATATTATATATGGATCTGGGATTTATATATTTAAAATTAACGCGCTCTAATATTGCCTACATAATATGTACAACATATTAAATGAATCATCATATAGGAAGCAATTGGCTTTTTATTAATTAAAGTAATCTATATCTAATAGGAATTAAACAAAACATAGAACAAAATCCGAACCGCCAAATATATATGTCAATCTCGATTAGAAAATAATACAGAAAGAACACGCAGACAGACGCAATAACCTTATCACAAAACATATATATTTTTACCTTTCATTAAAGACAATAAACGTTTAATGAAATATTAAACCACTTTAAATTTACAGTTCATTTATAATTGAATACACACATATCAATGAATAATTTACAATAGGCCAAATAGTTTTGATGAAGTGTAATCGGCATAAAAATTGGAAACCCTGAAATACATGTTAAAGTACCATAGCCTCTCGATACTGGAAATTAAATAAAATAAATTCAAGTTATTTCTCTTCGATATCTAGGTTCATACAGTAACACAGCCGATTGTACCAAATCAATTTGAAAGCAAAGAAGAAATATTCTAATAAATAAGTGTATACTTACATCCTGATTTGTGTCTTTTCTTTTCCAGATTAATCTCTCTACGTAGAACGTTTCTTCTAACACTGGCTTTTTAATAATTGAATATGTTTTGCGTAATGATAACGATTCACCTTCACTTAATAATTTATAATCAATCCTGCATCGGTCTCTTAAAGAAGAAGCCATGGTGTTTAATTCCAATTAACAAATGATCCAGATCCAGATATAGGCTACTGTCACGTGAGGAAGGTGTTAATTGGCATGTTGAACATACAGTGTCACAAACAGGTACTAAGTGTCAACAACATGTACCACACATTTGTTTATATAGCAATACGTTTATTCTGCATCGTTGTCTAAAACAACACCTGTAAAATGCTAATTAACAAATAAGACACTAGACATAGTCACCCGACAAAGGTGGTAATTAAACACAGTTTCAAAAACAAGTACTAAGTGTCAAAAACAGGTTAGGTTTGTTTTCATAACGATAACAATACAATTACTTCGCTTTAATAAATACTTGAATTAACAACAACAAACACGTTTATTTGTTTGTAATCCAAATTAATAAAAACTGTTGCAAAACATAAATACCTTTTATGTTTTAATTTATCGAGTAATAAAAAAAAGTTTCATACTATGATCTAATACATTTTTTTTAATTTCGTAGATGTTTATGTAATTTTAAAATTAAAATTATAGTGCAAAAATAAAACCATCAAAACTATGAAAACACAATGATTTCTAAATAATAACCTATTTTTATAAGCCTATTGGTTTATGACGCTAGAGTGTTATGACCCCAATAAACTAAACCGTAGGAATCGATAAGTTCTTATAACATCAATACATATCAATTTTCACGCAAAAAAATGCTTTAAAAATGTTATGGTACTGTTAAAAAAAGTTAAAAAGGACCAAAATATGTTAAATATATTTCATAAAAGAATATGTATTTAGAAAGATGAGACATTTTTCTGTTTTAATCCACTTGTTAAGAAAGCAAATTTTGTTTAGAAATGTGTTTATTTAGGTAATTAAAAACATATTTCATTGATTTTTTACGTTTTTTATATAGAACATATAAGGAATACAGGTGACTTACTTTAACTGCAAAAAGGACTAAAATGTTTTTATTTGTAAATTATGAAAAATACATCATAAAATCGGGGAGGGTTTAAGCTTCAATACTTTGTTTGTTAATAAAGGATGTTGCCATTATTATTTGAGATATTAATTATAAAGTGAATTGGCCCTTCTTTGTTCTATATAAAACATATATCGGCTTTTCTAGAGTGGCTGAAACTGAAAGTTGGGTATGGTTATATTCAATGCACAAAACCTCGCTTTGCTCGGTGAAATTAGCTGTATAACGTCGCTTCGCTTGATGTAATCTCGGTGTAATTAGCTTTATTTTCCTTAGAATAACACCTCGATCCGCTCGGCGTTCATGTGAGGTTATAACAACGTGCTAGAAATACGATTCACCTGCACGGTGCACCGTTTTACTTGCACGATGCAACTTAACGGGCAGGTAACTGTAGCGGTTTGACGAAGATTTTTATTGCCTTAGTATGGCAATTTCAGAAAATCAACAAGTTGAACGCGTTAACCGTAAGGCGAGCTTACGCTCGCGATTAGTATTTACTTAATGTTTGTTGTTGACAAAAAGTATACTTTTACTTTTAATTTTGTGTGTGAAGTTATTGAAGATGCGCTTTAAATGAAATATAATTGAATGAATTAGATGTTGTTAAACGGGTTATCAACACATTATACGAGTGTTATTAAGACCCGCCACAGACAGAGGGGAGATATACTTTGGAATACGGTAACTTGCCATAATGTTTAATAACAAATAGATTACTAACACGATAGTTACTTACTTAAAGGATAGACTCGATACACAGGACTGCCCAATTTACGTCCCGATCAGACCTACGAGGCTTCCTCTGTCTTCACGAGGAATTTTATTTTGCCAAATAACACACCGACAAAACTCAGTGGCGCAGGCTAGGCTTGAACCAGGTTTCTCCGGATTTCAAGTCCACCGTGCTATCCACTGGGCCACATGCTGCATGCTTTCAAGGAGGGTGACTGTGTTGAAATGCATACATATAAAATGATAAAACTTCATTATGTCAATGATACGGTTACATCAGTAGTATAGATACTGGCGGTACCAGGCCAGTTTCTCCTCGCAGGGAATGAGAAAAACTAGTGAAATATGCCAGGGGAGGGACTCAGGCGTAACTTTTATAAATGCAAGTCACGCCTAAATCAACACCAACATATTTCACCAGTTTTCTCAATCACCCCGCTCGGGGAAACTCGCCTGATACCTCCAGTATCTATACTACTTATCAATCCGGTTTGCTATTTTAATAACATAACATTTGCAACTTATTAAGCAAAGTCAGATCATTTTTTACCATGGAGTATTTTATTTTCCTACACTTTGCTATTTTGTATTTCAGTTCAAGAAGCTCTTCTCTGTTACTACTCAGCTCGCGTTCATAATTATCCATTTCAACCAGCAGTCGTCTTTTATTGGTGTCCATAAAATCATCACGAACTACCTCATATTCTACTTGGAGTTGCCTACCTCTCATCAATTCTCTTCTATATTTATCTTTTAATTTGTTAAGTTTTCTGCAAAACTTTTCTAATCTTTCTTGTTCCATTATATAATAATACTTTATATAATTATTTTTAAGCCCTTATTTAATATTTTCAATATCCTTAAATGGAACCCAACTATTGAAATCCTCATTGTAGCCCTTCCATTTAATCAATGCTTGTTTCTTTTTGTAATCACGTTGTATTACTTTTTCAATCCTGAATATTTCTTGCTTTGCTTTTATCATTTCTAATTCATAAAAGCTTCCATCAATGTTTTCGTTGTTTAAATCTTTTATTTTGTACGTCACAGGATTTGTGTTTTGAATTCCATCAACAACAAATATTTCCTCAGTCCAATTTGGAGTATAGCCTTTCTCAAACGTTCTTTTATATTTGCTGATTCTAACTTTATCTCCAATTTTAAACTTTGGCTTAATTTGATTACTTTTCATCTTTCCATACAAGTTGAAATACACTGTTCCTTTATTTTTGTCATCACTAGCCTTAATCGGTGTCATTTTAATACTCCGATGTTTTGTATTATTATACTTGTCAACCATTTCTTGTAACACGCCTAAATACGTATTTGTATTGTTAGCTGTAAAATATTTCCACATCTTTTCTTTTAATGTTCTGTTAAATCGTTCAATTACTACAGCTTATCCGAAATTAAAAGTGTGATACATTTTGATATTTTTATCATCAATAAATTGCTTAAACGTCTTGTTGTAAAATTCCACACCTTGATCAACCCACAACAATTTACACTGTCTTTCTGTACTGATTATCTGTTTGAACGCTTTGGTAATTTCTAAACCAGTTTTATTTGGAATGGGTACAACCCATGCAAATTTACTAAAACAATCAATAACAGTAAGCAAGTATTTAGTACCTTTATTATACTTTGAAAACGATTGCATGTCAACCAAGTCAGCAGACCATATTTTATCAATTTCATTAACAATCACACGGCGTTGAGTGAACTTTCTTCGTATAGGCTTATGAAGTTCATCTGCTAACTTGTCAGTCCATTTCAACGCCTTTTCTAGTTTTTTAAGTTTCCAAGACCAAGTTTATATTTTGTACTAATAACTGGTTTTACTATCAAATTCTTAGCGATCTTTTCTCCAATAGTTTTAGACTTACTAGATTTCAAACCAGTAAGCATGTTTTTATCACACATTGATTTATTACTAGGATTTTCGTCATAACAATAATCATGATCTTTACAAACAGCATCTAATTCATTTACTGGTTCCCCGCTATCAAGTGGATTACCAGGACCGCAATATTTATAACCAGGAATTGTTAACCCCTTTTTAGGTAACAGAGGAAGCATAGCTTTATGAATATCAATATTACCACCTTCCGTGTTTTTAACAAACTTTGTTTTAGTAATACCACAAGATGCACAAGTTGCTCTAAAAAAAATTCTACCATTTTTTGTTAAAACATACTTAGGATCAACATTTTCAGTAACCTTTTTTTGTTTTATGCAATAACTCATATATAATATGATTAGATTAAACTTCATTTACAAAATATGATGTTATGATGTTTTCATTTTTTACTGGTTTGTAAAGCTTTAATAATTTGTAAAGAATATCGTACACACTATTTCCTTCTTGCAACTTTTTGACAAAGTACAAACAGAAATATCCGCACAGGACACTTGCTTTGTCTTGATATTGAATGGTGTTGTATTTTATATCAGGTATGTATGCCAGAACTTCTTTTGGTGGGCTTAGGCCAAACGGATCGAAGTTTTAGTTAAAAAGCCTCCATTCTTAGACTGAGACCTCATTTGTGATTTTGATATACTTATATCTAATCCCCGCTCATCAGATTTAGCTTTGTTAATATTGTTAATCTGGGTAGCTGTCAGCGACAA
Source organism: Cyrtodaria siliqua (assembly GCA_037043455.1). Taxonomy (NCBI): domain Eukaryota; kingdom Metazoa; phylum Mollusca; class Bivalvia; order Adapedonta; family Hiatellidae; genus Cyrtodaria; species Cyrtodaria siliqua. The sequence continues at coordinate 152,757 of JAWPHD010002710.1, forward strand.
GGGGAAATTCCCAGTTAGTTGGTTATTTTTTAACCTGAGTGTTAATTCACTCTTGTTTTCATTAGCCTTTGCTAAACTTTGTTTCTGTCCATCTGTTAAATTTACTGAATAATTTACCTAAGTCATATATATTATAAGTTAGATTAAACAATAACTAGTTCATTTCCAGCAGTATCAATAACAACATCTTCCTCATATAGAACCCGAGTATAAGCTTTATAAGGAGCTCCTGAAGCTTTATTTAATTTATATCTCAAATTCAGTTGTTTTGGAGCAACATTGACCTCATTTCCATTGTAACTTAAATCGAAATATATCATTCCGAAGAGATTTTTAAAATTACTCGTATTGAGTAAAGTTCCAGTGTTTTTATCATTTTGTTTGTAAGAATAATTAATAACATCACTGAATATTCTTATAATATTATCATAACTGTATTAAGTTTCTGGATAATAAACTCCATTTCCAACTTTCAATCTGGCTGTTAGCAAAAAAAAAGCGGCATGACCAGCATTTAGATAAAAAGTATCCAAAAGGTGAGAATTTCGCTCTTGGTGTGAACTCTTGTCTGACCTTTGCAAATACACAAACACATGTTTGGGATTTTTAACACCAGCCGTTATTTTAAATACGGATTCAGTTAGTTGAGAACTTCCGCTTTCTTGTATCATTTCACGAAGATAAGTCCATCTTGTTGATGTCATATGATTTGTCATTACGTAACTTAAACCATCTGAGTTAAATATCATTCTGGGTATCCACAAAACGAATTTATTAATAACTACTCGACCATCATCACCACTTGATTTGAAAATTAACACATTTTCATTTGTCAGTTGCAAGCTAATTTGAATTTGACCAGGAGGAAGCATGTTTGTTTCCAAACCTCCAAAGAAGGAATATTTGTTTAATGGAATTATAGAGTCAACGTTTTTATTAGTTATGATTAAAACATGACGATTAGTAAATCCAAGGTTATAACCAGCTTGATCATCTCGAGATTCTGCAGCAGTCGTATTATCTAAATAAAAGTATTCGTTTGTTCCGGTTGTCTTTACATAATCGTCAGAAATTTCAAGCAAGCCTTTGATATTAACAAATCTGTGAAGATTATTTCCATCGTAAACTATTTTTCCATTTTGCTTTACTTGCATTTGATCAATTAGTGAAGCTGCATCATTAATTAAAGCAATTCTGCCAGCGTGCGCAAAAGCAGCTCCATCAGCAACTTTGTTTACTTGAAAACTGATTTCAAAATATGCATTATACCAATCAAAGTAAGAACTTCTATCATTTATTGTAAACTGATAACCACTTTTCATTTGCCTGGTATTATTTCCTGGTTGTGTTACGGGAGTATCTAACTGAATAGGTACGTGCTCATATCTATTATTATATTGATTACTTCGAAACATCTATATATACTAGTAATTAGATTATTTTTTATTAATTAATCGATTAATTCTTGTATGAATTCCCCTTCCGGATAGTAATCTGTTAATTGTTGTATTTACATCTTCTTCAGTTTCAGCTACAACTTTTTTTTTGTTATCAGCCTTTGTACGTTCTTTTAAAAATGTCTCACCTTTTGGTTTAGGTTTAATAACTGAAACTAATTTATCAGCAGCCATTTTTCCTACTTCATCTCCAAGTTTTTTAGAACCGCTTTCTATGATTTGTTTTCCAGCAGTTTCTAATGCTTTCTTGCCTGCTGTTTTCACCGACTCACTAAATATCTTTGATCCAACTTTTGAAAAAATGTCAAATATACCAGCTCCAGTTAATCGATCAACTTGAGTATATGTTCCCGTACTAGTGTCATAAACTTTTTTTAAACGTGCCATATAACTTATGTTACATTAATTCCTTCAAAACAAATCGAAATGATGTGTGGACACCATTAAGATTAATACTTTTGCCAGAGAAATCGATTATGTAAATATTAATACTGTTAATGATCGTTTTGTTTAAGTCACAGAACCCGACTCTTATCGGTTCATCTTTGAAAGGATATCATCTCGTGAGGTCAGCTGTGCTTATTTCATAAATGACATCCCCGTATAATCCAACAACCATAGAAGTACTTATCAAATCACAGTGGATATACAACGTATCAATAGAATTTGTTATGTTTGGTGTCACAGTTCCAAATTTAGTTTCTCTAATAACTGCATCTTTGTCAAACCCGATCAAGCTGTGAAAGTTTGTTTCTCTTAAATCAAGCATGAAATTATTATGGATGGTAACCAAACATTTGAAGCTTGATAAATCAAACTCAATTCTTATCGGGACAGGTGAGTCATCAGTTAAATCATTGTTTACAGTCAATGCTTCTTTTATGTAATTATCAATATCAGCATGACTGTAATTTCCGTTCGCAAAACTAATAGTTTTCCAATCTGTTCCATTGTGATACCTTATCACTTTGTTATTAAAATCTTCACTAATATTATACCACGAGTAAGTCATATAATTAATCTTATCAAGTCCGATGCCGTACTGTTTGTTCTTGCCTAATATTAATGGTCTGTCAAATACAGTTGTAAAATGACTCGGTGTATTCGAGCTATTAATTATTGACGCTTTTTCTGATGATAGTACAATTTTTTGTTCCATTATACATATCAATAGTTAAAATTAATCACCTTTGTAAAACAGTTTAAAGCTTGATTTTTCAAAATTGAAAACTTGTGTAGTGCGGGATCTTATGATTGGGAAGATGGTCCAAAAATGTGATTTCGAAAGATATTCTTCAGCTGTTTTTTTTAGTATTCGTTTACCATTTTCTATTTTTGGTTGATATGACTCATCCGTACTTAGAATAAACAAACTAAAATATTCTATACCAATGTTTGTATTTGCAACCGTATATGTAAGATCTGCTTCAACTACATATCGTCCGGGTTTTACAAAATGTATGTGATGATATTCTTTAGTATTTGTAACTGGATTGGTTGCGGGGGTAAAATATTCTTCAGTATTTATAAATGGGTTGGTTATGGGGGTAAACACTTCGAAAAAAACACTACGTTTGTTTTTTTCAAGTGGTTTTAGCGTTGGGAATGATACAACATTTCTAGCTCCAGGATTATCTAGCATGATGCTAATGCCATCATTTATTGTATATTCAAACAGCAGAATCCGACTTAAATAGTCTACTTTTACTTTCAACCCATCAATTATACTAATAACTGCTATTTGCCGACTATCAGACTTATGATTATGCTCTTTAAGAAAAGCTATTTCACCATCAAAAGCTTTGCTTCTTTCATCCTGAGCAGCTTTCAATTGCTTTGAAGCATCATCAATAGCAGTGTTAAGTTTATCAGTGTTAACCAGTTTGCTCAAAGCAGTCTCCAGTGACTTGCCGTCAACCATTTTCTTTTTGATGTAATCAAACTCCTTGTTGATATCAGCAACGTTGATGTTTATCTGCTTGTTTAATATTTTAATTTGAGTTACTTCGGCAGTAAAAGCAGTTCTCATTGTTTTGAAGCATCAGCAATAGCAGTTTCTAGTTCATTGTTATCAACCATTAGTTTGCTGATTTCCCCAATCCGTGTATTAATATGTTAAACACCAGCTCTTATTTGTTCACTTAATTTCTTGTAGTTTTCGCTATCTTCTAATCTGTCTTCTTTCTTTTCTAACTCTTTTAAAACATCACCCAAAAGTTTTATTTCATCTTTCAATCCGTTTTGAATTTCAATCATTTTCTCACGGTTTGCTTGTAACTTTGTTTGTATTTGACTAAGTTTATCATCAACACCTGTTGTCAAACTTTTCATCATATCTGGAATTTTATCAATATTATAATCACGTATGATTTTCGCTACACTTCTAACAGTAAATTGCTTTGTTGCTGCATCATCTGCTTTTACTGGATTACCAACATTGGTAATTTTATTATTATCCATGTTGAGATCACTTCTCAAAACATTTTCCTGGTTTCTACCCTTGTGAGGATTATTAACCAAATGTTTTTGTTTTACATACTCAGACAGCACAATACCAAAATTTGTAATATTAACGCTGCCAGTAGTAACTTCCTCACCAAGATCGTTAAAAAGTCCCATTATATATAATATGATTAGATTAAATTTTACCGTTGAAGTTACGCTTTACTAACTTTCTCGGGCGATCCAGATACAGAAAGTCGTACTGTTTTTCAGTTGCTTTTTTATACTGATCTTTACTGACATCTTGTTCTTTGGAAAGCATACCAAGCTCATGATTAACTGGAGTCGCAAAAGAGATGTAATGAGAGCAATTTAGCCGAATATCTTTGGGAGTTTTGTAATAAGATTGAAATAAATAAATTACACAACAATTTTTGTGTCTTCCCTGGATGAAATAATTAATAATATCATTTTGATTGCGTTCGCAAACATAATCATCAAAAATGAATATCTTCTGGTTATCTGAATCTAAAGTATCCACAGGGATAACTTCATCATTTGAACATTCTAACTGGGATTTTATTATTGTTTGCTATCTTTTCAAGTTTTTGTGATAAGACCTGATACTTTGACTGCTCCAAGTTTTTAGCAAACAAATAAATCTTGTCGTAGTAAACTAAAGGTTTCAACAACATGTGAACTAATGTGTTTGTTTTGCCAGAACCTGAATTTCCGCAAATTAACATTCTAAAACAACAGTCTGGCATAAAGTTCCATATTTGTTTAAAATTACCGTTTTCTGTTTTCATATCATAGTTTGGAATCTCCATTATAATAATACTTAGATAATACTTGTCTTAACTTATCTTAACTTATCTTAACTTATCTTAATTTATCTTATTTTATTCTAACCTAATATTATACATGTCTTTGTTAAAATGGAAAGAATTAGCAGATAAAAAGCGAAAAGCGAGTGAGCTTGTTAAAGAATACGAGAATAAAGTTATCCGAAAAAGACTAGAAAAAGGAGCTAGTCGTGATTTATACACAGAAGTATTTAAACCTGTAACTAGCGAAATAACAGAGCAAACAAGGCGGCTAGCTGAACATTTGATCACCCTTCCGGAAATACGTCAACAGTTGGCTCTTCTTCCTGAGGCAATACGTCCGCAATTACTTGCCCCGCCTGATCGTGGAGCTATAGCACCACCACCGCCGCCGTCTCCACCACTACTACCACCACCACATGTTAAAAAGCCAGTTGTCAAACAAACTGTAGATCCTAAAGACCAAGCACCGGTGGTTGATTTCATGGAGGAACTAAGGAAGTCCATACAATCTAAACCAAAATTAAGAAAAACTCCGGAAAGAGAGCCTAGGCCAAAACCCACGGAAGAATTATATGAAAAAATCAAACAAAAACGTACATCAATTGATCCCTGGGACGAAGAAATAATAAGAGAAATAGAAGAAGAAGAATGGGAAGAAGAACCTGCTGCGAGGCCTAAGGAACCCAAACCGGTGTATGCTATTGACTTGGAAGCTGGCATGGATAAAGATGTACTTGATAAGTATGGCTTGCCAATGCCAACTAAAATATCAGGTATTACTGACGGGAGTGCTAATTATGATGAATATATTAAAAGGGCTAAAGAGATACATAATAAATTGCTTCCCGAGATAAGAGGTATAAGGACAAGAGCAGAGAACCTCGATGAAAAAAAACTCAAGGAGAAGTTCGAAAATGCGAAAACCAATGTGACTAAACTTAAATATTCAAAATTACTCGGTGATCTCAATCGCGTCAAACAAGATAGAGCTTTACTTTTAGAAGAACATAATGAAAAAGCAGATGAGGCAAATGCACTGATTTTTTATATGGAAAGGTTGCCTGAGCGAATTCGAGCAGCTAGCGAAACTGCAAAAAAAAATGGTAAAGGGATGCAACAAAATAAAAATTCCTACAAAGTCGACAAAGATGGGCACTATGGAATGTTACAAATTGATTTACCTAAGCTTATTGGTCATCACAAACTTATTGCCAAACAAGGGGAAGCAATCGTGCTAGACCTAAAAGTAGATGATGATTTTATAGACTTGATAACAAAGCGTTACAACAATGGAACAACTTATTCAAAGCTGTCTCAGAATGCTTTTAAGAAACTAACAAAATTATCTGATTTACCAATTCATAAAGATTCTTCAAAGTATAAAAAGATTTTAGGAGGTTGTGTTGATGTTGAATATTACAATAGACCTGATGATTTACTTAATGATCTGGAGTTGGTATGTGGAAGTATCGAATCAGGAAATAATAGTCCACAGCTAATAAATAAAGGTATTAGCATAATCGATGAATTATTAAAAATAGGTAAAATATTACCCAAAGAACACGAACAACTATTTTCTAAATATCTCAATTAAATTATTGTCTAACTGTAATTATAGATGAAAACCAAACAAGAATTAATTGATCACTTGACGCGACTTGTAGCTGCATACAGACGCAGTTATAAATTGTGCGGTATTATAAACACAAAATTACAGATTGTTAGTGGGATAATTGGTTGTACTGCTGTATTGGCATTGGTTCCGGCAATTCCTGTTTTCGTGGCTGCAGTTGGTGCAGTTCCTCCAGTAGTTGCTGTTTTAGTGAGTAAAACAAGAATAGCAGAAAAAACGACATTGTTAAAAACACATCATAGGAGTTTTAAACAACTTCTATCATAAGTTCAAACAACAACAGGACTAGAAAATGATGAAAAGGTAATTTGGATTACCTTCAATAAAATATTAGAGATTCAAAAGAATGATAACTTTACAGAACCTCTGGAAATGTATATGAAAATATTCAAGTTAAACGGTCATGGCATTCAGTCGTAATTCGACTTGTTTCCATATCCTATCGTACTTTTCTCTGGTTGATTTTGTTTTAATCGGTTTTGTTTCTTTTTCTATTTTTAATATTTTAAATATTTTCTGAAAAATGTATTTAAATTTGATTGATCTTTTTCGGCCTTCTAGCTTATCCAAAATCTTTACAATTTTGTAAAACAAATCTTCAAATCTTTGTCTGTTTTTAGAAGACAAATCATATTCTACCAAGTATTTATCTACATGATACTTTCTGTGGTAAATAGTTTTCTTTTGCTTTATTTTTTGATATTTGATAAGATTATAACCATTGTGAGTGCCACAATTAAGGTAAACACGCTCATTATCGAAAACTTCACAAGTATCGTTACAATTTATAAATGCATGATCACACTTGTAACACAGCTTGGTTCTGGTGCAATATTTACAAAGCTTTTTTTTATTAGTTGTGTAAAATAAGATGCAATCTGTGCACACCCCACAATAATATCTAAAACTCTTTTACAATATTTGCAATTCATTATATTATAATATAGCATTATTTATTTAAATACAGACTTAAAAAATAATATCTTATGTAATATTATAATGGAACAAGTAGAAAAGAAAATCAAAAACTTTAAGGAAGATCAAATGGCATATGCCCAAACGGTTGATTTTGAAGATGCGAGTAAATTAGATGCAGAGCTTTTAATTTTTTCAAACTTTCAAGATTTGACAGAAAGAATCATAACAATGGTAAAACAACTAAAACTGTCATGGAAAATAAAAAAGGAGATATAAACAAACTGAGTGCTTTTTGTAAAAAACAAATTTCAGAGGCAACCAGTTGCCATCCAAAGTTATACGAAGTTTCTTTTATTGCCTACTATAATGTTTTACTTAAGCAAGGAATTAAAATTATTATGTATGGATAAATAAAAAAAATATATAATCTAACTGGGAAATAAATATTTTACTTCAATAATTAATTAATTAATTAATAGGGGCTTCAATAAATAATCTCATGTACTATAATATAATGAGTATCCGAGAAATCGAAACATCCCCAAAACAGTATAGCAAGGTTTTTAAAGTAAATGTTGTCAGTAATGACCCGCTCACTCAACTGCAAGAAACACAACCAAGCGTTATAAAATTTCTTAAAATGTAACTAAGAAAACGGGTGGCTTTAAATTAAGTGTTGATGTGAAACATTCTTTTAAAAAAACATCGATGGGGGACAAAGAAACAGGTCCTGCAATCACATACAAAACAGCTTACTTTAATTCTAAAGCGGCAACAATATTAACCACAAATAATATTATCGAGGCGCTGGACAAATCACGTGAGGAAATTGTAAATAGAGTTGGAAATTGGATTCAGATGGGAAGTGGTTGGATAATTGAGACACTAGACGCACACTATATAAATCGAATAAAGTATAAGCCTTTACGGGGTAGCTCTTATTTGGATTTACCAAAAGAACTTGCTAATGCTAGAAAAGGATTGATAAATATAAAAAATGAAAAAGATAACGAGTGCTTTAGATGGTGTCATTTGGCATGTACATTCCCTGTCAATAATAAAACACAAAGAATAACAAAGTACAAAAAATCATATTGGCGATCTTGATTACAAAGGAATTACATTTCCTGTTACTATCAAACAAATCCCAAAAATAGAAAAACAAAACAACATTTGTTTTAACATATTTGGGTATGAAGATAATCAAGTATACCCTTTGTACATATCAAAAAATAAATCAAAGAAAACATGTGATATGCTTTTAATTACTGAAAAGGAAAAAAATCATTACATGTGGATAAAAGATTTTAATAGACTAATGTTTAATCAAACACTACACGAAGGAAAAAAATGGTTTTGTAAAATATGAATGCAATAAGTCTGATTGTCTTTCACTTAACAAAAAACAAGCAATAAAAATGCCAAACAAAGATGAAAAAGTTAAGTTTAAAAACTATGACAGACAGCTAATGGTTCCGTTTGTTATATATGCTGATTTTGAAGCAGTAACTGAAAGTATTTCTTCAGCATCAAAAAATCCTAAAAAATCACATACGGAAGCATATCAAAAGCATACTGATTGCATTTACGGGTATAAGGTTGTTTGTTGTTATGATGATCAATATTCAAAACCAGTTGTGACATACAGAGGACCAAATGCTGTTTACAAGTTTTTGGAAAAAATGATAGAAGAAGAAAAGTGGTGCAAGAAAACTATGAATGCAAACTTTAAAAAAGATCTAGTAATGTCACAGAAAGAAGAAGCTAGATTCCAAAAATCTAAATTATGTCATATTTGTGGTGATGGTTTTTCAATAAAAAATTAACCCAGGTCGTACAGTAGCATATGAAAACTCCGTTAAAAAAGTTAGAGATCATTGTCATATAACTGGAAAGTACAGAGGAAGCGCTCATGACATATGTAATATTAATTTCAGGATGACTATAAAAATACCTGTTGTGTTTCATAACTTAAGAGGATATGACTCTCACTTTATAATGCAACACATCGGAAAGTTTAAAAAAAACATAAATGTTATACCAAATAACATGGAAAAGTATATGGCTTTCATGCTAGGAAAAGGTTTAGTGTGTATTGATAGTTTTCAGTTCATGTCTCAGTCATTAGATAATCTAGTAAAAAACGTTCCGTCGTTTCAATACATATCTCAGGAATTTAGCGGTAAAAAGTTAGACTTGCTAAAAAGAAAAGGTGTTTATCCTTATGGTTATATGAACAGTTTTGAACGCTTCAAGGATACTTAGTTACCCGGCAAAGATAGCTTTTATTCTCAATTAAATGATGAACACATTTCAGATGTAGATTACGATCATGCTAAAAACATATGGAAAACATTTAAGATTAAAAATATGGGAGAATATTATGATCTGTATCTTAAGACTGATGTGCTGTTGCTGACAGATGTTTTTGAAAACTTTAGAAAAATGTGTATTGAGTATTACAAATTAGATCCTTGACATTACTTCAGTAGTTCTGGTTTAGCCTGGAATACATGCCTTAAGATGACTGGTATCCGACTGGATTTAATAACTGATATTGACCAATATTTTTTTGTGGAAAAGGATTATATTGCAAATAGATATTCACAGGCTAACAATAAATATATGAAAAACTATGACAAGAAAAAAGAAAGCAAGTACATAATATATCTCGACGCTAATAACTTGTATGGGTGGGCTATGTGCCAACCGTTACCCACTGGCAACTTCAAATGGGTTAATAAGTTTGAAAAAGGAAAATCAAATTACATTGTTGAGTGCGATATTGAGTATCCTGAGAAACTGCATGACTCGCATAATGATTATCCTCTTGCCCCGGAAAGTTTAAATATCAAAGAGGAGTGGTTGTCAGACTATTGTAAATATTTAAAACAAAAGTTTAATTTAGGACATTGTAATGTTAATAAACTTGTTACGACGTTGACAAATAAAGAAAAATATGTCGTGAATTTTAGAAACTTAGAATTGTATAAAACGCTCGGATTGAAGGTAACAAAAATACACAGAATACTACAGTTTGACGAATCAGAGTGGTTAAAAACATACATAGATTTTAATACTGCCAAGAGGACAGCTGGTAAAAATACTTTTGTAAAGGATTTCTTCAAACTGATGAACAATTTAGTTTTTGGTAAAACTATGGAAAACTTGAGAAAAAGAATTAATGTTAAATTGACTCACGACGAGGAGGTTCTCTTAAAATATGCAGCAAGACCTTCATTTATTTCTTGTAAAATGTTTAATGAAAATTTATTTCCTATAAACAGAATAAAAGAACGATAAGTTTTGGAGATCGCTGAGCACGATACTTATATTTAGTTATCGGTGGTACATTTTCAATTTTATTTGTTTTCTTACTTAATGTTTGATTCGGTGGTTCTACTACTCCGGCCAATAAAAGGCTCTGGGTATTGTTTAACCACTTATAGGATATGTTGTCTGCTTTTTAATTTAGTCTTTTGGCTGTTACTTGTGATACGCAGGCTTCATAACCGCTGCTCCTAACTAAATTCCATTATGTTTATTTCGCTCTTCGGAGCATTTAATTGTATAAGATACTGGGACCTTACGCCGTACGACATGGGGAAGCATATAACTCCATGTCCACCGCCGTATTCATGCCATCTTCGGGATGGTTAAAATTGTGTACTATTGATTTTATGAATATTGAGTTCTGTTCAACCCGGGGCTAGAGGGCGTGAGCGGTAGCTAGCATATTTCACTACCGCTCATGAACAGTCTCAATCAAACCGAGACTGCAATATTTCGTATGTGTCGTGCTCGGCCGTTTCCAAAGGTCCATTGTCATACTCTTTTTTTAAATCGTCCTTGTTATGTCGGCATGTGTATTTTAGACTTGTCAAAATATTTGATGTATGATTTCCATTACAATTATATCAAAAACAAATATGATAGAAAGTATGTCGTGCATTTTAGAAACTTAGAATTGTATAAAAAGCTTGGATTGAAGGTAACAAAAATACATCGAATAATGCAGTTCGACGAATCAAAGTGGTTGAAAACATACATAGACTTTAATACTGCCAAGAGAACAGCTGGTAAACATGTTTTGAAAAGGATTTCTTCAAACTGATGAACAATTCAGTTTTTGGTAAAACTATGGAAAATTTGAGAAAAAGAATTAATGTTAATTTTTACGACGAGGAGGTTCTCTTAAAATATGCAGCAAGACCTTCATTTATTTCTTGTAAAATGTCTAATGAAAATTTATTTGCCATAAACAGAATAACAGAACGATTAGTTTTAAATCGTCCTTGTTATGTTGGCATGTGTATTTTAGACTTGTCAAAATATCTAATGTATGATTTTCATTACAACTATATCAAAAACAAATATGATAGAAAAGCTAAGTTATTATTTACTGATACCGATTCCTTGTGTTATGAAATAAAAACAAAAGATGTTTATGCAGACTTTTACAAGGATAAAGAACTGTTTGATAATTGTGATTATGATCCAAAAAGTCAGTTTCATTTTAATGATAATAAAAAAGTTATTGGCAAGATGAATTTGTCGGGTTGCGAAGTAAACTATATTCGTATGTGCTAGATAATGAGGTTAGCGCAAAGAAATGTAAGGGTGTTAAAAAGTGTGTTGTTACAAAACAGATAGCACATGATGATTACACAAATATTTGTTTACGGCAACAGAAGCTCACCATGAGATGAAAGTCATAAGATCGCAAAAGCATAACATAAGCAGCTATGCAATAAATAAAAAAGGTTTATCAGCTTATGATGATAAACGGTACATACTAGATAATGGACAAGATACATTAGCATACAAGTAAAATACTCCATGGTAAAAAATGATATGCAGAGGGATGATGAAGACTACTGCCCGGTTCCGTCTGACTTTGCTAAATGAGTTGCAAATGTTATGTTATTAAAATGACAACCGGATTGATAAGTAGTATAGATACTGGAGGTATCAGGCGAGTTTCCCCGAGCGGGATGCTCGAGAAAATTGTTGAAATATGTTTGTGTTGATTAAGGCGTGACTTGCATTTATAAAAGTTACGCCTGAGTCCCTCCCTGGCATATTTCACTAGTTTTTCTCATTCCCTGCGAGGAGAAACTGGCCTGGTACAGCCAGTATCTATAGTACTTACATCCAAATGGCTGGGTTTTTAGAGCAAATATGTGTGTGTTGTTCTAAGGAGTATACTTCCTCCGCCAATGTACCAAGAGAACAATATTTTAATGACACGGTAGAATGTCTGGACTATCACGAGTTGCAACATGTCTGTAAGCCTTATATATGCCCATCCCATTGCTACGTTTCGATTGGTAACATCAATTAATGGAAAAGTCTTTGGAATAATAATGGACAATTAATGGTACTCGTATCATATCTCGTTTAAATAATAGTTAATAGTATTACTTAAAATTACAATATTGAATGTAGTTAAAACAACAACAGCAAAACAAAAAACAAAAAAAACGCTTACACATAAGGATTGGTATCCAGGATATCGGGATAGTACACATTTGAATAATCAGAAAACTATATATGACATACCGCGGTACTAACTACTAAACTAATATGGTTTTCCTGATAGTACTTTTTGCGAATTAAGGGTGTACATTTGTAAATCAAACAACTAGAAATTAACCATATAGGCCACTTAAACCCTGAAAGGTGAGCTAGATGCATGAACTTCCGTCCTTAATTTTTCTGATATTATCTTAGACTTGATTTCTCTTTGACTGTACCTGCTTTGGTTATTCAGCAAAAATTATTGATACATTCAGAGGTGTTTCTGATTAAGCATTTTTTTATATATATTTACAAAAACATTTAAATGTATCGTTTACTATTTTATTCTGGGTGTTGACTTTATTGTTAAAGAATTCCTTTTGATGGGATATATTTTTATTTATATACGTTTAACAGCGAGGTTATGTACACATAACATCAAATTAAGTTAACCAATAGGCCGTATTGCCAAGTCGCTTATCCTGTATTCAGCACTCTATGTTTGTATATTTTCCCATTCATTGACTATTTAATTTGTTTTTGTTTTAATTTAGTTTGTTGTATAGTGTTAACCTACGGTGCAATTGCCTTTGAGTATTGCGGTTTATATAGGACTATTTTGTTTCATTTTATGTATATATATATAGGTGCTGGCAATGCTACTGAAAAATCTAATGTAGTCAATGTATTTTATCCAAAGCTTCGTGTGAATACTCAATTGGTCCATAAATTGTTTGCAATGGCAATGACAATGCAAAGAACTTTGTGGTTTAAGTGGGTGGATTTATAAAATATGCGACTTGTAACCGTCGGTAAAATAAAAATTTACTTACAGTTTAAATTGTTTTAACTAATTTAGGTCTTTATAATGTAATACCGCATCAAAAGTCCCATTCTTGATAACTATTACTGTTCTTAAACCTAACAAGTGATTTTATAAAAACAAAGTGTACAACTGCAAGTCATAAACAAGAGGCCAAAGGGCATCGCCTCGGCCACGCCTCTAAGTGCTCACATGTTACAGAAACAATAACAACAGCAATATCCGAATATAATTATATGTAAAACTGTGACTGTGTTGGTTAAATTTTACCCCACTATCACCATTTAAACAAACTTGGTAAAGAATCATTGGCTTATACTACATGCAACATATTATACACTTAGCTCATGCAGATTAGGAGATTTTTTAAAGGCCTGTCTTTAATGGCTTTATTCAATGTAATAGTGTGACCCACAGGGCAGGACCCAAACTTGAGTCAATTAAAGGACATCATTTTGAACAGACTTAGTAGAGAAACATAAACCTATGCTACATACAAACTATTAGAGTTTATCTCTTGTAGTTTCAGATTATATTTCTTTTAAAGATGTTTATATATACTGAAAGGAAAAAGAAACGCAGTGTGCATATTTCCGCTATATATTGCATATACTGCACACTTAATTCCATATATATTCCAAGGAAATCCCAAGATGTTTGTAAAAAAAAAAGTGCAGTTAGTTAGAGAAAGGAAAAATTGAGCCAGTTCAGTACTGTATTTAATGTTAAGTGATTGCCACATTTAAAGCCTAAGTTTGCTCACCTGCTTGAGCCAAATGCGCATTCTGACGATAATAAAACTTTAAAGGGGTAACCATTGGTGTGTTCAGTGCTGTTTAAACCTTCTTTCTAAAAGGACAGACCTAATGTCGCCCTGTACCATTCGATTAGCAGTAGCATATTAAACATACAATCTATAGCGGAAATACGCATCCTGCGTTTCTTTTTCTTTCAGTATTTAACACTATGTAAATATGGGACTCTGGGGTGTTGCTAAACATGACCCCAGTGTAACCATTTCAGTAAATTTGGTATTATACATCTAGCTCTTGTAGTTCCAGAAAGGTTTTGCTTTTAAAAGAGTGTCCTATATAACTCTATGGAAAAATATGACCCCTAGGGCGGGGTCCAAATATGAACTGAGAGTCACCATTTTAATTTGTTTTTGTAGCAGGACAAAAGCTTATGTCATATGCAAAATATTAGGCCTAGCAAGGTGCCGGAGTAAACTATTTTTAAAAAAAAAAAAGATTTTCATTTAAAATGGGGAGATAATTCAAATAACAGGAAACAGATTGGCACTGCTATCATGGATTTTTTTCTTTCTCAACAATGTACTCCATAACATGGTACCAGTAAGAATTTGCCACCGGAGATGGTAGCGAAAAATGGTCTGGCTCACATGGTCTAATTCTGACGTGTTTACGTCTGTCGTGGAAAAGTTAAACAACTATTTGTTTTTCCGAAATTTTATTTAAAACGAATGACATTGAATTGAAACTGTCGAATCAAAAATCATGAATGGTCTGAATTGTTTACTATATCCTCGTAAAATGATGATATAGCCAAAAATCTGGCGCGAATACAGGATGGACGCAAAAATTAAACGCAGATGAGAAAGGTAATTTCCGTTTCACTCCGGTAAAAAAGAGTCGACGTGTCACGTGTCTGATCGGACACATTAAGTAATAGAACGAAATACAGTCCTCTCTCCTCTCTCTCTCTCTCTCCTCTCTCTCTCTCTCTGTTTTTCCAATACATGAGAATAGTATTTAATTTAGATAAACAGTCTGTTATAATACGCGTTATACACAATTATACTGTTACAAAGAAAAGAAATATCTGCAAATAATGCAAACATAGTCATTATTGTGAAGGAATTTTAAAGGAATGCAACTGATAGTTTCATACATTAATCGTCGTCACTTCATGTTTGTGTGTATAACTGGCAAGACGTCAAATATTGACACATTGATATAAAACAACCAGCTATAATGTCAACAACTAAATAATTTACCCTACAGTATAACAAATATGTCATCAAAACAAATAACGGCGTTAAGCTTCTGGGTTATCTTACCCCGCGTCTTAATCTGCAACTATTGATAAGTGGCGGAGTGTATAAACAGGTACATGCTAACAGAAATGTATAAATGTATGGTCCCGGATCGATGTCTCTATACCGTTCTCTCTACACTATAAGTACACCCATCTGGCTAGAATTAAAATTAAAATTCAGTAACCTGTAATAAATAACAACATGAACATACATTACATTTTCAATATTCTAATTGGAGTATGACAGGGTTTCAGGGTTCTCACTCCTTTTTCTCTGGGAGTGTTCTAAATAACATAACCAATGGCTCGATGTACCGTTTAAGAACAACTCAATTACATTGTTATCCGGCGGGGTGTTTTCTTTTCCTGCTGTAAACATGTCCCGATAAGACCCTCTTTCGCTTGATTATTCAAAAACGGTACCTGTTTGGGTTAGACCGTTAAACTTTATTTTATATAATGAAAGGAAAACGAAACGCAGGGTGCGTATTTCCGCTATATTGTATGTTTAATATGCTACTGCTAATCGAATGGTACAGGGCGACATTAGGTCTGTCCTTTTAGAAAGAAGGTTTAAACAGCACTGAACACACCAATGGTTACCCCTTTAAAGTTTCATTATCGTCAGAATACGCATTTGGCTCAAGTAGGTGAGCAAACTTAGGCTTTAAATGTTGCAATCACTTAACATTAAATACAGTACTGAGCTAGCTCAATTTTTGAAAGAGGAACTTCAGCATTTATGAATTTCTTGTGACAACGTGTACTGTGATTGAAACGTCTACAACATCACAGTTGTGTCCTTTCTCTAACTAACTGCAATTTTTTTTTTTACAAAACATCTTGAGATTTCCTTTGAATATATATGGAATTAAGTGTGCAGTATATGCAATATATAGCGGAAATACGCACCCTGCGTTTCTTTTTCCTTTCAGTATATATAATCAAGTTTACCTTTAGTATACCTAGTATTAATAAAGAGCCCGCGGTATACACATTGGGTATATTTCCTATAGGTGTCTTGTTTATCGATCTGTGTTACATTTTGTAGGACATTTTTAGGTTACCAAATCAGTTATCGGATAAACTAGCTGGTTCCAATATTTGACTGGCAAAACACAATAGGTTTACCACCACCAATTAACATAAACCTCCGAGGTGAAGTCGAATGTAATCCTGTTTTGTAGCATGGTCACTGACAATTCCCTTTGTAATAGCTCAGGTATAAATCGTACGAAAATAACACCTGTCGGAATAAATGGTGTACTACAACTATCGCTTATTGGAAGTTAGAGTATGGCAGGGAGCTGAAATGGACATGCTACACAACAGAGGATGGTTTCATATCGTTGGTTAAGTTAAACATCTCGACTGGCTATGCCCATCTCGATGTTTAAATTGACAAACTCAATGAGACCATACTCTATCTATTACATAAACAAATAATTCCTCTTTTATTTGTTGAAAGGGGACAGTATAGTTACGTTGGGGAAAATGGTCCAGTTCTATTTGTTTTTGTTTTCGTATGTATAAGGAGTGTTTTCTTAGCTTTTAATAGATAATTGATGACTATTTTCCCACTTTCGAATCTACTTATTATTTATCAATGGTTTATTGAGGCTACACATACGTTTTAAAGTGAGCAACTTTGAATAAAAACAGCTATATCCTTAATCTTATTTGAAAGCGAACATCATGAACATGAAATCTCTTTCATGTCTTGTGCTCCCACATTTACTGGTGCTTGTGTCAAGTAGAAAGCTAGATTTCCGTACGAAAATTACACTACTGCATTATCCGTACTTGAATTGAAGTTGCAGCAAATCATTATTTTGGACATTTTAACATTGGTGACAATGGGTAAAGTGCTAATAATTGGTGGTTTGAAACCCGTATATTTACAAGGAAGCTATACTTTCGAACTGATCTTCCATTACATTGTTGTCGCGGATGTTTACAGGTAAATCAGTCATTTTGATTTTATATATTGGATATGTGTTATTATATTATCGTGATTTTGCGTATTATTTATCAATAGGTTATTGAGGCTTTTCAGAAGTTTTAAATTAAGTGTTTAACAAGTTTAACAAGTGAGGTACATATAATGGGTACGAGCATTTCATTGTCTAAACTGGCTTTTTAATTAATTGATAGTTTCGGACATTAAAATGACAAAAATGCACTCGTCTAAGTATAACAGTCATTATCAGTATATATGCAATCTCTGATTTTAAATGACCTATATAATCAGATTTAAACGAATACTCTACTCGTTTGCCGCTCACTTAATTACCTGCCGCGATCATTCGTCGAATTGAGAGGGGTGATTCAAAAGCAACGGCAGGCTCTCGTGAGGCACTTGTTGTGCCGCAGTTATTCGTTCAATCCTTTTCTTCATGTTGACGTATCATGCCATGGCCTCGTCCGTCCGTCTGTTCGTACGCCCTTCCGTTCGTTAACATTTTGCTGACGAATGATTGTGTCTAATAACGTTTATAGTATCAAGTCTACACGAATGAAACTGTGTACACATCGTCAGCATGCTCCAACTAATATATCTGAATAAGGGTCCTAATACTCTGAATAATATGTTTTAATTATCACCCGGGACATTCGAATTTCTTCACCGCAGCATATTACCTACACCGCAGCATAATGTACATGTACTTAGCCTCATAGATGGCAGGAGCAGGCCTATAAACAGGTAATAATTGATTATTTCCATCCGAGTTTGATCCATACGAATCAAGGAAAAGATATTGTAATGTCTTTCAATCTTTTCACTGACATTTTAACGTTCTGTTTTACGTACAACTCCTGCTTTTGCAGTTTATTTTCATTAAAGCATTAAATGACGATAGTTTTTAACGACTTTTAATCATAGTTTAAATTTAATGTGAATTGGTAATACGTTTTAATCAAAGGAAACTAAATAGCAACGTTTCCAGAGTAAGCCATACACATATTGTCAATACAAATAACGGAATATGGTAGCTACAGCAGTTTATTGGAGGTCGGTGCAGAACATTTCGGGTACAGCTGACGATCAGCATAGACCTGTACTATCCACCGCCTTTTTTGTAGCAAGGAAAGGTACTTACACCGCAAGCTATGTAGAACACAGCAGCTGCACATAAAATAGTTATTTTCTTTCAGGAAAATGTTTCAGGAAAATGTTGATATTTGACTGGCAGTGCTATTACTGCACTTGTAGATGTGCTTCCTTGAGTATAGTTGGGCACACAAGGACCGGGTTCTTACATACCGTGAACAGGTTCTTAATGCCCAAACCGCTTCCTTTGGAGTACAAACAAAAATACATGAACATACTGTTGCAAGCGAATTAGAAGCATTGGGAAAATACATTTGTGTTGATGAGACGATAAATCAATGAAAAAATACTGTCCAATCCTGTCAAACTTTCCTCCACATGTGAACAACGAACAGACATTAATTATATGTGTTCGTACTGTAACTTTATAATAAGTACTTTAAATGAAATAGTTCAACACTGTATAGAGAAGCATGAACAAAATATCTTAAAGTACAAAATGTATGCATTAAATCAGAAAATTAGTGTAGTAGACAACAAAGTGAGAGTTTTAAAATGTGACACGGATCATGATTTGAGCAGGAATGCAGCATCCAAAACATTCGTTTACTAATAATAATGAATATGAATTCACTGCTGAAAAAATTACTGATAACACTCCCGTTGATGAATCTACAAGTACAGTATACACTCGTACGAAGAAGGGCTTTATGAAATGGAAGAGTTACTTCCAGCTGTACTAAGTACATTAAGTGAAAACGATAAAAATTATGTTAACGTTCCTCACGAGTGATAAAATAAGGGAAATTACGCTTGCAAAAAATCCAAAAGTGAAATTAGAAATAAATTCTATTTAGAAAGGCACCTTCAACACGGTCGCGATAGTATGGCCCTGTTATTTATAGGCGGCTAATTATGCATTAGAACGTTGTATTTCTCCGGTTTCGTTCGACTTTTAACACCGAAATCGCCAAAGCCAAATATTGCATCTATCAAAAGGATGTTAAAAATAAAATAGGGAGACCTTTTAGGATGTTCTTAAATACTTTTTAATGATAATACACACAGAGACTTTAAATTAACAACAACATATTGAATAAACTTAAAATCTGTAGTACATTGTCGGTGAATGATTTAATAATAAATATTCAGTAGGCGATGTCACTTATCAGTAAAAAACAACATCACTTCGTATAGTGTAATACTTAACATCTGAAAAAGACCAGTATTCATGTTTTCCATGGTTGTTTCCCTTATTTATAGATGTGGTGTATACATGTACAAATTAACCAGAAAGAGTTACACTGTTACCATTGTCTAACACTATTCATCGTATATTAAGTCGGAAGTAACTGTATTATGTTGTGCACAAATTATTACCTTAAAGACTTGCAATACCAGCACGAGAATTGCTCTCTAAAAACTGATGTTTTGACTCGTAGTGGGAATGTCACAGCTATAAACAAGGGAAATAATTGGTGCAACTGAATACCAGGAAGCAACTGGCACAGGTTATTTGAGTCCATATGAATCAACTACCGCCTTATACTACTGTTGATAAATGCCGACAAATCCCACACGAACAAAACGTTCATTTGTAATAATTTTCATTTATCAGACACGTACCGACTATGTATTGCCTCCCGGTCATATAACGATTGATGTAATTTATTTCTTAGTGTTCAAGTCCTCAATATTCATATTGATACTATTCAAAAACAAAAGAGTAGACTTGTATTACTTTAACATGCTTCTATATAACGTCGGTGTAAGTACCATTGCATGACGGTGTAAGTACCAATGCATGACGGTGTAAGTACCAATGCATGACGGTGTAAGTACCATTGCATGACGGTGTAAGTACCATTGCATGACGGTGTTAGTACCAATGCATGACGGTGTAAGTACCATTGCATGACGGTGTAAGTACCATTGCATGACGGTGTACGTACCAATGCATGACGGTGTAAGTACCATTGCATGACGGTGTAAGTACCACTGCATGACGGTGTAAGTACCATTGCATGACGGTGTAAGTACCATTGCATGACGGTGTACCACTGCATGACGGTGTAAGTACCACTGCATGACGGTATGAGTACCATTGCATGACGGTATGAGTACCCGGAATTTTTTTGCACTGTCGTCAGCAGTACCAAATAAGCCCTCGGTGTACTGTGTAAAACGTAAAATTACACATCATGAATATATTGCAAGTTAATCAAACTTCTATTTTAGGTCATATATAGACATGTCTCTTGTACACAGTGTCCTAATTGTTAAAAACTATACCTTTAGAAAGGAAACTCAATAAAATTCTGTCAAAATGTATCAATCTCTGCATTTTTTCGTGAAATAAATGCTCAAAACGTTACGTTTAGTAGCCAATATCTGCATCGATTTGATATAAGTCCAATTCCGAAGTAGTAGATACCTGCAAACCTGTCAAAAGTGCTACAATAGTTGGGTAACAGTTGTTTTCAAAGACTTACCGTAAATTCCGACATGTTCATTATGCTGCGGTGTAGGTACTGTGCTGCGGTGAAGAAATTCGAATGTCCTGGGTGATTATTTTCATTTGAAACTATGTACTAGAATAATTGTTTCTGCTCCATAATTCATAAAGGAGGAGTGCGCCCCTTGTCTTCAAACTAACAGTTAGATTGTCCGTGCTAAAATAAGCACATGACAGGCAGCACAGTTGTTCCGGGTGACCCCCTTCTGGTATTAACTAAAAATGAGGAAGACCTTCTGCAATATTGAGAGGTGGCATTTGTGCTACAGGGTATGGGTTTTGGAGGAATATCCCCTCATCATCTATCCTTTGTGGGGTTGGGCCTTCCTAAAATATGTCAGAACTAGATCTGATGTTTTTTTTCTTTCTCGGTTTTTACGTTCATTGCATATTGATACTTTATACTGGTCTCTAGAGGTAACACGGACTTCAGCAAAATGCTTTGAAGCGAGGAGATGGTATGGATGCGGTGTTCGGGTCTCCTCTTGCAAAGGAGGATTTTGTTTTGGATATATAGATATACCAATACAAAGTAAATCTATTGCTGAAGTTTAGTAAGGGTTAGACATTTAACAATTATGCGTTTATTGTTCAATGTTACTCACAGCGATACCGTTGTATGACTGGCCACGTCGACACATATCCACCGTCTTAGTGTTTGATGCGTGACTTCCGTGAATACGTTATAGTACGGTACAGTACGGGTGAATATTTCAAGAAACAAACACACACCAAATTCCTTTTTAGTGTGGCCATACTAATTTCGAATAAACAATTATAATTTTGTTAAACATTCCATTGCAGACTATATCAGGAACACAACCCGATACACACGTGACCATACGAACACAACGCTGCAAGTACAATGGCAGAGACGTAAGTAATTTACAAAAGTGTACACCACACTTTGTTTTCGGAAAATCTAAAAATTTAAAAATGTCAAAATTCATGATAATTTCATAAAAGTAGTATCATTCAAAATATTCATTTATGTTCGACTAAAATGTTAGTCTCATTTATAATGTTTCGACCCTTTAGAATGGAAAATACTTGTTTTTGCCAATTTGAAGTCGATCCCCAGACCACGACAAAAAGCCTGCTGTACCCACTATAAAGGGTGATTTCTAAATGGAAACATGGCATCAATTAACTTTCATATTGGGAAAAAAATTCACTTCATGAAACGTTTTACTCACAAAGTGAGGGCCTTCTAATATCAAAATTTTATATATTTCCATGAAAACAAGGCAGTCAACATTTCAAAGTACTCACTGTATATGTTACTCAATACCCTCTGAAATGTAAGAGATCTGTGGTCGAAGGGTTAACGACGTTGCGTTGTAAACCTTTTCGCCTCTCACCGCTTCGGGTTGAGATCCCACTGCGAGCTCGACTTGTCAAGTGAGAAAGTGTTAATTCTTACGGATGACTGGAGGTAGACAATACTGGTTTTACCATAAGTGGGTGGTCTAGTTCGAAATTTAATACAATCATAACAACACATGTCATTTATTTTATATACAAATGTATTGCTTATTTGCTCATGTGAGTCGAATGCTCACAAGTAAGATAGTGTGACTACCCTTTGTCCGTTCTCCGTATAGGATAATCCTTCGATCCATGGATTTTAATTCTATTAAAATTACGTTTTACACGAACGATGGCCACCGGTATTTAAAAAAAACAACAGAAAACATTGAACAATATTTCGGTAGATTTTATTTTTTCAGAAATGTTTCCTAGATACTAGACTGGCAAGTTTTAATAATTTGAAGCCCTCGGGATAAAATAGGTCCCAACCCTATGGGTATAAACCTCTCAAAGTTAACATAGATTGAAATAGGAACACTCAGGCATGTTAATTTGTACTTCAGATTCTGTATTTTTAACAAGCTTCTCATATCGTTAATCATCAGGGACCCGTTTTATGAACACCTTATGACCATTTTGATCGTAAATCAATTTCTTAAATGCTTCACTATACATTACACTTTTCAAATAAACGTGATTACATCTCATTTTCTTATACATGTGATATTTCTGCACTACGTGCACACATAATTGTCTGCATTGTATGTTTAGGTGAAAAAAGTGAACGATTTTAAAATTTAAGCCTTATCGTAAGATGTTTAATAAAACAAGGCCCAGGTTATTTTGATTTAGTTAAATTGCGGTACGTTGACCACCTTTAAAATAAAAAATTCATAACTTAAACAAATCTTATTGAGCACAGCTGAACATAAGTGAGGTTCCATTCACTCCGTTTAGTCGTGCCCTTAACGGTTTCCCTCGATGCTCTGACTTCAGACAAGTCATCGAATACACGTGCGATTAGCTTCTTAAGTTTAACTTATTTTTTGATATAGTATCTATATATATTTCACGGGTCATTGATATCTAACAGGTAGATTGATGTTGCATTAGCCGGCCGGTTAGCTCAGTCGGTAGAGCATCGTAACGGTAGTCCGAATGTCTCGGGTTCGAGCCCCGGTTTGGCTGCACATTTTCCTAGCCCTGTGACATGTGTGTCACGGGTCACAGGTCATTGATATCAAACAGGCAGATTGATGTTGCATTGTCCGGCCGTTAGCTCAATCGGTAGAGCATCGGAAAGGTGGTCCGAAGGTCCCGGATTCGAGCCCCGGTCTGGCTGCACATTTTTCTAGCCCTGTGAAGTTTGACGCACAACGTGGGACTCGTCACTGAGTGAACTTCGAGAAACACTTGCAATTATTATCTGTACTCATGGAAATTCGAAGACGAATTTCGGTCTGTAGGGGTAGTATGTCACGGGTCATTGATATCTAACAGGTATATTGATGTTGCATTGTCCGGCCGGTTAGCCCAGTCGGTAGAGCATCGGGATGGTAGTCCAAAGGTCCCGGGTGACATATATGAACTTTTTTTTTTCTTATTACACCTATCTACGTTTTTTCAAATGTAAAGGGTTAACTCGGAGGGGATTATTATTATTATTATTTACACTGTCCTGTTGTTTAGGGATAATGGAAGGGTAAGAGTGAGGTTTGGAACACCCTTGAACCGGTTTAAACTCCCCGTTGGTCACTTTTGCCACTGACCGTTCCAAGACGGTAACCCTGTTGTCAACCCTTATATGTTTGTGATGTGCTATTTACCAAATGTGTTTGTGATGTACTTTTTGAATCACCTGTGCGTTGTAATACTTGTTGAAGTGACTGTATTCTGTGAATGTTACTCTTCCTGTTAGGCGTATAGCCTCTTCTTCGGTTTACCCTAGAAGCTGGTTTAAACCCCAAGCGGCACTTTGCTACATACCGTTTCAGGGCAAAAGCCCTATTGTCAACCCTTTAAGTTTTTTTATCAGATGCATTGATTCTTATTAACATTGTTAATTTGTTTGTTTTAATGCACGTTTTTGGTTGAATGTGTTTTACTGTATCTTTATTTCACACGACTTGTTTCGGGTTTTACTCGTTAAAACAAACAAATACAACCACAGAGTTTATATAAGGAGCCCGCGGTTAGACAGTCGTGTCAAAATGGGTACGTTTTGTGTGCAAATATATAGGCATAATTCGCATCTAAAATCAACACTTTTGCAGCCAGACTCCTTACATTACAAGACGGTGCCACCCACTAAGCGACTTGTTTACAATATGTCAGGGAACAATTAGACGGTTCGGTTAAAAACAAAATGCAGTATCATGCGTCCTCGTTTATTAGCGGTGTCTTACCTGCACTTATAAATGTCGAATAATTTACCAAAATATTGAGTATTTATGCTTTTATATTAAAACGAACTACTAAGGGTAGTGTGTTATATACTTTCATTCTGCTGATTGTAACATTGTATTGTTTGTATTGTATTATTCTTACAAACAATGTATAGATAATAAAAACACGTATATGACTGTAAAGGCATTGAATAGATTATGATAACTGATATAATAGTATCGGTGATCTAAATGATCTGTAAATAAGACGTATACAATGCAACTATATACATAGAATAATTGACACTTTAAACCGCTATTTCGAATTTCCATGTTGAACATAATGTACTGAAGTATTTCAAATTAACAGGAACAGTGGATCTAGAACGCGGGCAAGACCATCATCCGTTGGTAATGGCGAACCTGATAATGCGGTAGAGGTAGTGTCATGCCTAACAGCGACAGAGAGACTTGTACGCCAGCTACAATCAATTCCCGACATTGTAGAGCAGGCAAAGTCTGAGCTGGTATCTCATGTCAAGGTAAGATTTACGTTTATGGTTGTTGATCTTACCACGAACGTGGTAACTGTAATTAAATTGGTCGTTTACTGTTACTGATCTTAACACGAACAACGGTGTGGTTACTGTAAATAAAATGGTCGTTTACGATTACTTTAGTAACCAGCAGGACTCTTAAAGCGAACATGGGTGTGGTCAATGTAAATAAAACGGTGGTATACGGTTTCTGATCTTAACACGAACAAACCGTTTAGTTACTGTAAATAAAACCGTCGTTTACGGCTGATGATCTTAACACGAACAACGGTGTGGTTACTGTAAATACAATGGTCGTTTACGGTTAATGATCTGAACACGAACAACGGTGTGGTTACTTTAATTAAATTCGTTGTTTACGGCTAATGATCTTAACACGAACAACGGTGTGGTTACTGTAAATACAATGGTCGTTTACGGTTAATGATCTTAACACGAACAACGGTGTGGTTACTTTAAATAAATCCGTCGTTTACGGTTAATGATCTTAACATGAACAACAGTGTGGTTACTGTAAATAAAGCCGTCGTTTACGGCTTATGATCTTAACATGAACAACGGTGTGGTTACTGTAAATAAAACCGTCGTTTACGGTTAATGATCTTAACACGAACAACGGTGCGGTTACTGTAAATACAATGGTCGTTTACGGTTAATGATCTTCAAACGGATAACGGTGTGGTTACTGTAAATAAAACCGTCGTTTACGGCTAATGATCTTAACATGAACAACAGTGTGGTTACTGTAAATAAAACCGTCGTTTACGGCTAATGATATTAACATGAACAACACTGTGGTTAATGTAAATAAAACCGTCTTTTACGGTTAATGATCTTAACACGAACAACGGTGCGGTTACTGTAAATACAATGGTCGTTTACGGTTAATGATCTTCAAACGGACAACGGTGCGGTTACTGTAAATACAATGGTCGTTTACGGTTAATGATCTTAACACGAACAACGGTGTGGTTACTGTAAATACAATGGTCGTTTACGGTTACTGATCTTAACACGAACAACGGTGTGGTTACTTTAAATAAATCCGTTGTTTACGGTTAATGATCTTAACACGAACCACGGTGTGGTTTCTTTAAATAAAATGGTCGTTTACGGTTACTGAGCTTAACACGGACAACGGTGTGGTTAGTGAAAATAAATGATATATAGGGTCCTATAGAAACCACAGCGTCCGAACACAATGGCATCGTAGGTCCGCACTGTACTGCAAACAAGGACTTGAAACTACAATGAAAGAGACAAAAAACAACGAAAAGGGTGGTGAAGACAGGGTTACCGACTTGGAACGGTCAGTAGGCCTTATTTAAGGCCTACTGGTTAGCTTGAATCGATTTTATATGCGCACAATCCTCGCTATTATCCTGTCTTCAGCGCCCAAATAGACAAGACAGTGTAAACAAAACTACATCCCATCAAAAGGAAATCTCTAACAATAAAGTCCACATCCAGAGAAACTAACTAAAGATATACATACACAATAATAAACATCTCAGGATGTATCCATAATCGTACTGAACAACCATAGTAGTTGCAATCTAGGGTACGACCAGAAAACCCGAGGGACAAAAGCTCATGCACCCACCTCCCTTAGTTGGGGTTTCAGTAGGTACAATCATAGAGTCCCAAGAGGTAGTCCAGTCATCGCACAAGTGAAAAGTGAAGCGTAATGACTGACTGTAGAGGGGCCAATCACTGAACATGCAGTGCGCCGTAAAACCAAAGGGTTATATCCTTTTCTGACAAACTTCCTGATTAAATTTGTAAAGCGGTCAGGAAACCCGTCAGAGCCCTTTAACTTTCGAAGTTTATAGACCACATTTCAATAAAATGAGGGTTGTGATTTGCCTAGTCGCAAAAGTGTTTTAAGGTTGGTTTTGTACTTTTTCCAGCAGGCCCTCGTTGCGGCGGTAGAATTTAGAGAAATTCGTAGTTTGTGATAACGAAAACCCTGCTGAAGAAGTTTGCTTGTAATAACTTGATTTCGATCATTGAAGTCTATAGCATCATTACACGCTCTAGCAAATCGAATGAGCTGGGAGATATACACCCCATATGAGGTAGCACGAGCTACATCTCCATCCAGGTGTGGATAGTTAACGATGTTAAAATTGAAATCATCTCTCTTATCATAGATTTTAATATGAATACAATCATTGGAAATCGAGAGATGAAGATCGAGAAATGCTGCTACTGTATCCGAACTGTTGACTTTATTCAACGTGAGCTCTGGTGGATAAATCTTAGTAACCATATGAGCAAAGAACGGATTATCAATATTGAGTATGTCACCAAGATACCGAGAAGTATTATTAAAGGCATCAATAATTTCACCCTGGCTAGCAGGTGACAAACTCAACATAAAATCTCTTCGATAGCAGTACAAAAACAAATCAGCAACAAGTGGTGCACAGTTAGTACCCATAGGAATACCAACAGCCTGGCGGTAAATAGTTTTACCGTATCTTATAAAGATGTTATCCAGAAGAAAAGATAAGGCACTACAAACATCAGTACAAGTCCACATATTATACTTATCAATGGGGGCGTTAGTAAAGGAAGCCCTGACATTATTACAAGCTAGAAAAGTTGTACCTTCTCTAGCAAATGTCTTCTTAATAAGCTGAAGCAATTTTTCTTTGATAAGATTATGTGGTAGTGTAGTATACAGTGTAGAAAAGTCGTAGGTTGTTAGAGAAGAGGCATGAAAATGCTTACACCGTAGTTTGTCAAGAACTTCTCCAGAGTTGTTGATAGACCAAAACAGATTGATTCCTGAGTTCTAGAAGGCCTTTCCGCAATATTTTACAATATTTTCTTTAATCGCGGAAAGTCAGGAAGTCAATAGTTTCGATATATTGGTCGTGGTACATGAACTAGAATTAGCGATAAAACGTGCTTTGTAAGGAATTTTGTGAAGTTTGGGTATCCAGTACATTGTAGGGAGCTTCGTCTGCTTAACACGAACAACGGTGTGGTTACTGTAATTACAATGGTAGTTTACGGTTTCTGATCTTCACACGAACAACGGTTTGGTTACTTTAAAATAAAACCGTAGTTTACGGTTAATGATCTTAACACAAACGACGGTGTTGTTAATGTAAATACAATGGTCGTTTACGGTTAATGATATTAACACGAACAACGGTGTGTTACCGTTAATAATACAAGGTCGTTTACGGTTCCTGACCTTAACACGAGCATCGGTGTGGTTATTGTAAAGAAAAACGTCGTTCACGGTTTCTGATATTAACACGAACAACGGTGTGGTTACTTTAAATAAAACCGTCGTTTACGGTTAATGATCTTAACACGAACAACGGTGTGCTTACTGTTAATAAAATGGTCGTTTACGGTTAATGATCTTATCACGAACAACGGTGTGGTTACTGTAAATACAATGGTCGTTTACGGTTTCTGATCTTAACACGAACAACGATAAATAAACAGTGTGGTTACTTTAAATAAATCTGTTGTTTACGGTTAATGATCTTAACACGAACAACGGTGTGGTTACTTTACATAAATCCGTTGTTTACGGGTAATGATCTTAACATGAACATCGGTGTGGTTACTGTAAATACAATATTATCAATTGCGTTCTCATTTTGAATTGTTCAAGCGTTAATTCATTACCCTTACTCTTACATACATTATATTTAATCGACTGATGGTAAAATATAAGTATTTATCGTAACTCCCGAATACGAGGAGATATCACATGACTGTTGACGATTTATAAACAAATATAAACGTTTTCATGCACTTGTCAAGGACAACCGCATTATATGGAATTTATATATAAAGTATACACGTTAACGCCTCCTTATTATTAAATATTGTGATATTAAACAATCACTAATTCAGGGTATTGTTTTAAAAGCAAGTTCAATATCAATTTCTTGTTAATGTCACAGGCATAGTGCTGTGTTTATCTCTGCTTTTCAGGTTATGCATCATCGCACGCACGCACACACACACACACACATATATAAATGTTGACGTTAAAATATCGGCCTCGCCACAACTTGACGTCAAGAATCTGGGAGGGCCAAGTGGTGTAAAGTTTAGCACGCTCGACCGGTAATCGAGACGTCCGTGATTTTACGGCTGTGGCGAGCCCGATTTTTGAAAGTCAAAATGTTCAAATATTTATGTCACCAATTTGCGTGTACACCACACATATTGATATTAAGCATATATATATATATGCGCTATTTTTGTCTTATTAGTCGAATAAACTCCAGTCAGAAATAAACCGTCTTCAACAAACGCTGAAAAGTGAACGGATGTTGCATCAGCAAGAAGTAGATACATATAAAGATATAGAACAGAAACTGGGAGAAGATCTGATACAAATTCAACACACGTTGGACGCAAAAGCAAAGGAATTACAAACACTGCAACGCCAGTTAAAGGAACGTAATACAACCCAAACCGAATACGACCATCAGAATCTTGAATCTGCAAGGAAGGCTTTCGATCTTCAAAGAATCATAGATCAGCAGAATCAGAAAATTGTTAATTACAAATCGTGTCTTGAAGCAGAGAAACTTACAACGGAAAAGCTCAAAGTAGAACTGGAGGATGCAAAAACTGGGTAAGTAACGCAATACTTTACTTCGTTATCAAAATACGCAAAACATATATATATACCATATTTGCATATAAACTTAACTATTGTTTAAGAACGAATGTCCAGCCTATTCTATTTGGGTGTGGGTGGGTGGGATGGGGGGTGGGGGGGGGGGGGGTGGGGGGGGATGGAAATAAAAAATGTGTATAGATATCTGTAAATCACCGTCAGCATGGTCAGGCATATAGCTACACGAGAAAGTGTTATTCAAGTTTACATCATATGATGAGGCCCGCCGTAAGCGTTTGTATGTAGGGAACACATTAAAACATAGAACTTGGTTATTATATTTTTTTTTTGTTTTGATGTTAATGTTGTATTAATAACAATAAAGAACTAATAACAAAGTGATGTACGGAGTATAGATAAAATGTTTACGAAGTACTTTCTAGCTATACCTTTGATAATTTTCAAGATAGCATTGCTATTTAAAGAAAAAACACTGTAATTGTGGCTCAATTTAAATACCTCATCTAATCGGCCAATGAGCATGCATAGCTCAAGAATATGAATCAGTCAGGAGTGGAAACGTTTCAACTCGACAAACATCCAACAAGTCTGTATATAAGCCAGAAGTAAACAAGCAAGCTTTCCATGTTCTTTCAACGAGCGGGACGCTGAGAGTGTCACTGTGATCTACTTTCGCTGAAATATTGGTCCCGTCCTGTTTAAGGTACAAGCTCTGAATTGCATCTTCTATACGTGCTATTGCTCAAACTGCAAGTATGTTACTCTTTTTATGGACCTGTCTTATTGTGTCAACAATTAAGTCGCTGTGGTCTTTATCCTTCGAAATATAGGTCACGTCCGTTTTTATGTACATGTTCTGAATCTTAGCTTTTATTGGTGGGATGATTAAAATGCATCAGTATGTTCCACTTATTGACCTTACTTTGTGTACCAACCTTTATCCAGCTGTGACCTACTAATTTGACATATAGGTCACATCCGGTTAGGGTACACATTCTTAATATCGACATGCAGGCTGAGGCAATTTAGTGTAAAATTATCTTTCTTCAATGCATTTAATAACTGACACATTAGAGAATAATTGTAGATCCTGAAGAGAATTAATTATGTACTTTGTATAGATTAGTTGAGGAAGCTTCTGTGAGAAAGCTACTAATCCAAATCATAAACTTAATCCCGGTTGGAAGTTAATCTAGACTTTAGAATATGCTTTTGATGTTGTAGTGAACAAGAGACCAATGCTTTGAATGTTCAATCGATGTTGTTATGGAGAACGTGTTTCTGGTGAAGTTTAACGACCGCTGAATACATAATATGGGCAAGGATTTAGATGCGCATCTCTAGGTTTAGCTATTAAGAATACAGCCAAGTAATACATGCTGTTACGAATACATTCACTTTGCAGCGAAAGGTTCATTTTTATTGACAAGTTATATGTTTCAAACCAGATGTCGTCATTTCGTTTGACAGTAGTTCGTGACTTCATCATTTAACCGAGTATTTTCCCGAACTTTTGAAGCACCGGGTACGTACCGCCGTACTGCGAGTACATCGAAAGAAAAAGGATTTGGAAAGACATTTTTAATGAGTCAAATTATATAGCCCAACGAGAAATGACGTGGTCACTACATTTTCTTTATAATTGCACAATGAAATTAGCAATAATTATAGTTATTAACATGTTATACACACATGACAATCACGATAATACTGATAAGGGAGGTGCTTTGGAAGCAAGAAACACAACCAAGATAAGTCGTTTTACTGAGTCATTATTTCATGAGCAGTAATGTAAGAAGCAACACCTCTAACGCCTCTAGCTTAAGCGGTATTCTACTTCAAAGCCACCTTTACTAGACTCGTTGGCCCCAAGGAACCAGTAAAAATAACATTACTGCATACCCTTCTTTTTAAAAATGTAAAGGTCATTTGCATTGTCGCAAGATGATCCTTGTGGTTGGGACTAACTCAGGAAGGAATCAATGTCGGTGACTACATTGACAGTTAATGCAACTTTTAAAATATGTTAAATATAGATACAATTATCAAGAAAGATAAGCGAATACACCGATGAAAGATGAAAAAGACTGTTTTTATGAACGTATACGTTCGTAGTATTATCACGAATACTGAATATGTCGACTGTCTATATAAGTAACGAAAGTGTTGTTGAAATTTCAACACTGTTTATGATCCGTAGCGTTACAAAAAATGATGATCTAACGCGATGTATGTATTTGATGCGCGTGATATTGTGAACATGATGCGCGATTCCAAGGATCGGTGATTGTCATCAAAAGCCTTCTATAAGGGTTGATGACGCGATGAATAGGGCCTGAGGTCTGATGACGGGCCCACCGCGTGTCCCGGGGGTTGTTGCTCCTATGAGAACCTGACCATGCACGGAGACCGTCTCATTACGTTATACGTTGAATCACCTAGTGGGCCTACACACCCAAAAGTCTTAGCTCCAATCCGGGAGGCTTTATAATCTGTAATGATAGATACTTTTAGACGTCGGTTCATTAACACAGCAATATTATACAATTATCGTTTCACAAACATATCATTGTCTAGGAAATATATATGAGCCACTCTCTAGTTATGACGTGTAGCAGTGTTTACGTATTCTACAACTCCATTCATACGCATCGGCATATACTAACGTGGCAACAGGCAATTTTCATATCTACACGATAAGACTCTTAAACAATTTTGCCCTTTAGAGATAGATTGTAAAATACATTTAATTTCGCATGCATTAACGCACAGATACACGCATTGAATGACCCGGCCTAACTCCGTCTAACAACGCTATACAATGCTCGCTTTCCCGTGGTACATGAATATATCATGTAAATGGTGAATATGTTTCAACTGCACAATGGATTAGCATGTGACTGACAGATGTCGTCAAGTACTTACAAAAGCTATATACGACCAATACGCTCTACCCAATATCACTTTGTGACATGCTTTCTGTATATAACCAATACAGACTTGAACACTTATTACTGATTACTTTCACACTTTCGACGTTATAACTGGAACTGTTACTTACACAATATAATTAATATAATTAATTTCCATTTGTAATTACATTAAATGTAAATGCACACTCGTTTAATATCAACAACTTAACTTACCGAGGCACAGAACTATCACTGGCTTATACAGTTACCAAACTTAAAGTTATGTAGGATAATAGTACACAAATAAATAAAACAGGACATTGGTTTTGTCTACAGACCCATTGGTGTGTGAAAGTACATACGGTATGTGGATAGCACTTGGCAACTTTGATTTGTCTACAATTTTCATGTCATGAACTTATATCATATCAGAAATGTGGACAACAATTCCTATTTATAGAGTATGTCATATCTAACATTGTGTCCCGTGCTTATTGCCTTAGTAAGTTGATGAGCCCCGCACTAGCAGACAACAACCCCAACGTCACAGAACTAAGTGACAAGAACCGTCCGTCAAAGATTGGAGAGAGATATCAAGAACTGTATGACAATCAGTGGACAGATGCGTTCGAAACAGTAGGAAAAGCCTTCCCAAAAAATACAGAAAAGCGGGATATCGTTACTGTGTTGCTGAAAATATTGTTGGTACGATTGTCTTGATAATTATATGTAATGATATTCCAAATTATGACATTAAATCTTTCTGGAATTACTAGTATTACGAATGTAGTAACTGAATTAAAAATTGCACACATTGTGAATAGTAAATACAATTAAAGTAGTAAAATAGCTTACATAACATGCATTTTACTTATCATGCTTATCGTCAACATGAATGAATTGCTAAAAAGCGAAGATATTTGAACCTGGTAATGTATGATTACTCTTTTGTATTAACTTGACTTCAGGCAGTTCAACATTTCTGCGAAGAAACAGCTAGCAGATACAAAGTGAAAATGATGAGAGCTCTATATACATCCGATGTATGTTGTATTTTTATTCGATTTTCGAATCAGATGTTCGGTATTGGCAAACATACCAAAATTGAGAAGCGATCTTTACAAGTCGTTAGCAATTACAAATGTCTATAAATCAAACAAGAAACTCCATGTCTTTACACTCAAATATGTTTATCCAAATATACCATTATAGTTTACGCTATTAAGGTACAGAACAATAACTAATACAATACACAAAGATATTTTCGTTAACAAAATTAATAAAATATATAATTTGATGTTACATGTATCAGTTAGTTCCTATATTCTTCGTTATTAATTACGAAAACAGACAATGACCAAACCGCAAAATAGAAAAAAGATTATTGAAAAAAGATGAACGCAACAATTAACTTAGGTCGCCTACACTGTTTCTAAATCATTAATAGTATCAAATAACTATTTCAAATAAATACGAACCATATAATATATATATATATATATTCTTTTTTTTACCAGCAAAAAAGCTCAAAACCGATACCAGATTATGTTAACAAAGCGTTAAACGACTGCAGAAAGGCTATGGCTCCAGAGAACGTGGAATTCGTGTATGAGGTAAGAACACAATCGCATTCCTGTGATGTATGTATCGTCAAAACTTATATATAAAGAATTCTATGTTTGCAAGTGTATTAGCCCAGACTTACACAAAAACAACAATGAATAGCGAGGCTCTGTCGAGCTGTTCTGCGCTTTTATTGCCGAGCGTATTATATTGTATTGAAAATAGAGTGCGATATTATTGCCACGAAGCGAATGCTCATTTTCTGTATAGTTGACTAGTTTACTCTTTTAACATCATGGTTGGCTTGACTTGGATGCCACCGTATTGTCTTATATATCTTTACAATAACATATGCATGTATCGTTTCCTAATTTTTCTGGAAGCGGACTTTATTGTTAGAGATTTTCTTCCGATGGGATGTACTTTATTTGCACTATCTTGTGAATTTGAGCGCTGAAGACAGGATAATAGCGAGGTTGAGGACACTTAAAATCGATTTAACCTTTCAGTAAGCCAAATTGCCTTCTGACCGTTTCACGTCGGTAACCCTGTTTTCACCAAATGTTTGTATTTTGTATTGTCTTTTTCATTGTATAGTTAATTTGCTCTTTCTTTGTGGTACAGCGGGGATCTACGGTGGCATTTCGTTTGGGTGATGTGATTTCTATAGGACCATTTTTTTCATTTTTGCAGAGGTATGTTCCCCACATAAGCGTAACACAAAGTTTGGGGAACCAGTTTAAAATCCCTCTAACGTGATTATAAGTATTGTGCGAGTTATTTGATATGTTTTACATGAGTATGGCTCATCGAAATATTTGACATATATAACATGCAATGGAACTCTTGTGTGGCTTACTACCCATTCATTTTCCTACATGCTGTTTTCATATATTAATGATGATTCAGCATCAAGGGAATGTGATCATAAAGGGAAGTATCCAGGAACAACCACATTTCGTACACATAAGGAAAGAAAATGAATTATAACTTTAAAATTACATCAAAGCCTTTTCCTTTTCTGTCAGTGTTTTCATTAATTACAGTACTGAAAATCTGCATAATCATGCCTATTGGGCATGACCTCTTGTAACACTGCGGCCACGCCACTGTACTAACCTAACAGTTTATAGATGTAACACACTTATAGTTAATGTACACCCCTGTTAATCCCCATCTTAAATGATCATGCAATGGCAGTTTCCGAAATATGTCGGCTAACTCAGTGGTTAATCATCTGAACACCTGTTATTGTTTACCTGCTCTAAACTTAGTTTCTCTGGAAGTTTCTAGAAACTATGAAGTCTGGGAGTTAAGAGGTATTGCCATATTAGGGGAGACCATTCGTTCGCCGAAAGGTCTTGTAGGTAATTATGCATACAATGGGGTAATCACCATGGCGTTAACTTTTAGCTACACAGGTCGATGTCCATATGTGAGGCGTGACTAATTGCCGAAAGATAGACTAGGTAATCTTCTAGTATAATACTGAGCGCACGAATAGTCTAGCAAAGTCGAGAGTGGAGGGTCGAGAGTAGAGAGAGAGTTTCAATAGTTAGGCGGTCTTGTATCCACAAGATGGATCCCCGCAGTCTAAGACAGGGTGTGTGATAAGTTAAACTATACTATGGAAGCTAGTATAGGACGGCAGTTGTTTAGAGTTACATAATTTGAGGATTTGGACATTTGAAAGTTTGTAAATACTATTATACTTTGTGAACCTAAGACATTTAATAATAGGTACTATTTCAGTAGTTAACAAATGGACGTACTAAAAACTACTATACGAAACGGATATGCAAATATATATATATAACAGGATGTTTATAGCGTATTATCAATGTGTAATTATTCGGACTGTTTTATATGTACCAATAAATTATGGAAATCACAACGCCACGTACGGACCTTGTTATTAAATGTATCAAGCATGGCATACGACCCCGTAGTGCTACACTCTACTGTTTACGTTTTTTAAGAGAAATGACGACCTACTACCGACATTCCAACCTCTTTCCGAACACTTCCGGTAAACATGAAAAGTATACTGCAGAGCAAAAGTTTCTGCTCGAAAATAGTTGTAACATTATAGTCAACTTTTCTAAACAGTTAACGTATGAAAATAAACTTTTGGAACGTATTGACAATTTATTTTTAACGTTGTTTTTATTGTTCTGGTGCACATGAAGGGCAGATAAAGGTGTCTCTCCTTCTTAGGACCCTTACTTGAGTACAAAATGCTAGATGCACCCAACCTTCACAATTGTCACATATTCCCCATTTAACAATACTAATTTGAGGA
Organism: Cyrtodaria siliqua; assembly: GCA_037043455.1. Taxonomy (NCBI): domain Eukaryota; kingdom Metazoa; phylum Mollusca; class Bivalvia; order Adapedonta; family Hiatellidae; genus Cyrtodaria; species Cyrtodaria siliqua. The sequence goes on from JAWPHD010002710.1 coordinate 189,658, forward strand.
AACTTATTGAGGTTTGTGGGACTGAAGTGTTTGCAGACCACACATTTGTCAGATTCATTAATATCAGACTCGGCTGAATCTGATGACAAACTGATGGCTGGTGAAGGATTTCGTCGTTGATGTTTCTTTGCAGGCAATCCCGATGTGGATGGTACTTGGGAATCTTTCTTACTTTTTTCATTACCCTGTTTGTGTTTATCAGTTTGTTCCTTTTGTTTTGTACTGTGTTTTCTATATGTTCCTTTATTTTACCTGCTACGTTGTCCTCTGTTATGGCTTTTCCATCTACCTCCTTACTCAATGTATCCCTTTTTTGGCCTTGTGTACATTCTCAAGTACTTTTTCACCCCTTTTCAGCAAAACACTTTCAGTTGATTCAGTTGCAGCATCATTGCCAGTCGGTTTTGTTGCAGGAACAGTTGCATTTTCAAAGACGGGTCTGTCAAATGGAGTAGCGGGTGCAACACTTGAGTCATCAACAACGTTTGGATTATATGTGTAAATTCCACACAGTCTGAATTAGGCTTGGATATTGTTGGCTGTAACACAGGTGGCTGTATCGGCGTTGGGATCTAAAACAAATAAATAATAATAAATAAAAAATAGTAACAGACATCTCTGGTCGACATTTGATACCTAATTGTTTTCATCAATTATTTCACTAGCCAAGTTCCGAGAATTATCCACAAATCTGGGCTGGTTGGAACAAGTAATAAAAATAAATTCAAAATTGTTGTATTTGACGAGAAATCGTTTTTTTTAGAATATTCACTCCACCCACTACCTCAGTGTATTTGTTCAATATAATCTTGATCATATACGACGCTTGCTTTTTTAAAGACAAAGGGAAAAGTTAACAAAGCAAGCGTCACAGATGACCATGACTATTCAAAACAATTGCAGCAGACGGTGGTTTGAATAGTCTAAGCTGACGATTTCTAGTCAAATACAGCAATTTAAAAAAAGGTAAGCGTTATATTTATGTGTATTACTTGTTCCGTTGTTGAAATCCCCTCGGATTGAATTGATTGACACTGGTACATTCGGGGAATCACCACCAATAGCAGTGAATATGTGCTTTATTTTGTTCTACAGTGATGTATGCCTAATTGGAAATCGCGTTTTTCGAAGCATATTGACTTGTCACAGAAAAAAGGTTTGATCGCATTGTTTTCGGTTTTCGGTTTCGAGAACGACATACATCTGCGGTTCCAACCAGCCTAGATTTGTGGATAATTTTCGGAATTTGGCCGGTGAAATAATTGATGAAAACAGTTAGGTATCAAATGTTGACCAGAGAGAGCTTCAAACCTTGTCTATAACTACATTCATGACGATTCTCTGGGACATTTGTTTCAGGAAAACTTCAAATATGTTTGGTTTCAACAATTAACACGAAATAAATAATTATAATTTTTTTTAAATTATTTTTTTTAGTTCCCAACACCGATACAGCCAATTGTGGGATGTAAGTGTTTTGGCATATGCCTTGCATTCCATGTGGCATACATCATACCGAGTGATCACACAGCCGCCAGATTCACGTAGGTGATGGTGATATGCTGAATGTGATTGTGATATGCTGAATTCCATCATTCCGGAAGCATTCTCTCCGCTGGAAAAACAAAGAAATGTGGAAATGCTGTCCAACACCATTGCAGCATCCAATCAATGTTACAGCCTGGATTTTTATGATAGAGCCTGTGATGATCTTGGGTGGCTTGTGATCCTGGCTTAACCCCTTCTCATCCACATTATAAATCATATGTGGCTTATGAGTCAATTTGTATTTCTTCATGATACTACCAAGTTCAAGAAATTTCTGTCAATAGCTTGTCGTGTAGCACCTTTAGCCCGGGAAACTTCTAAGCTACGTGGCTTTTTCACCTTAAGATCAGGCCAACGAGCGAGGAAACGATAAAGCCACCGGTCTGTCAGGGGATGCTGTTTATCTCCATGTCCAAGACTTATAGCGTAGTCTGAGGCTAGATTAATGGTTTCATTCCTGCTGTAGCCATATCCAAGAACTATAAAAATATCGAACAGGGAAAGTAGCATTCAAGGAGGACAGTCAACCACAAAACACAGAAACAAACACGCAAACAGACAAACAAGAAAGCAAAAGTAATAAAAAATGCAAACGACATCACAAACACAAAAGGGTTGACAATAGGGCTACCGCCTTGGAACGGTCAGTGCCAAAGTAGGCCACTGGGGGTTTAAACCGGTTCTAGGGTGCACCAAACCTCACACTTACCCTACAGTCATCCCATTAAAACAGGACAGTATAAATAAAGAAATCCCCGCCATGATCTAATCTCTAACCAACACGGCAGCATCAATAGGCAATATAAGTAAAACACAAATATGCTCCTGTAAATATAATACAAAAAAATGAAAGCCACAATGAAGGTACTCAATGACTTGGCAGAAGCCAGAGCAACAAGAAAATAAACCATTAACTTAAAGGACACGACAAAAAAGATCATAGACACACATCAAACGCCACCGTCCCAATGGGCTTTAGGTAGGCGTCATCATAGGGTCCACAGCCTGTCCGGTCATCGTACAATTAAAGAGGAAAGCATAGTGGCGAACTGTAAAAGGGTCCACCACCAAGCATGCAGTACGTTGCAAAATGATAGGGTCATAACCTCTTTTGATAAACTTTTTTAACAAGTTTAACAAAGATAGTATAAAAGTGATCATGACCAAGAATCTTACGAAGATCACCATAGAAGTCAGGTTGTGATAGTCCTTGTCGCAGAAGAGTCCTTAATTTACTTTTATATTTGGAAAGAAGATCAGGGTTACGATAATACAATTTTGCAAAGGTTTTACGAAGTAGTTTATGGTAACGGTAACCCTGATTGAGTAGCTTTTTAGTTATACAAAGATTACGAATATTAAAGTCCTCAAGTACAAGCTCTTTTAAAACGAAAAAGTTGAGACACATACACCCCATAAGAAGTTGCTCGGGAAACTGGGGATAATTAACAATTTCAAAATTAAAATCATCTCTCTTGTCATAGATTATGCTAATTATTTCACCATTTTCAATCGAGAGATCTAAATCAAGAAAAGAAGCGTTATTATCAGATATATTAGCCAACTTCAGCCATAGTCGTGACATGTTTAACCAGCAAAGCCTCTTGCTCGGTAGAAAACAGTGGTGCTGTGCCTGATTTGACAACGTCGATGTTGTCTTTCCCATTCTCTCTATCTATGAGCGTAGTAACTAGCACCCCATACTTCTTTGCTGCGCTTCTGATATACATATTTGCCTCTTTAATAGCAATGTAAGCATCTGTTATGATGTCATTGTTATACAGCCTGCATGGGCCTCTACTTTTCGATTTTATCTGAAAAGAAATTTATAAAAAATAACATATAGACGTTATACTCACTTTTCCTTTTCAAACATTTTCAGTAAAACTAAAAGGGAGTGTAATTGTTTAAGGTGACTATTTTTTTATCTGCAGTATGCTTTCGATATTTTGCGGAGAGTAGGTAAAGAGATGACGTCAAAATTGTGCAGACGACAGTTGTAAACATTTTAGTCAATAGAAAAATGCTTTTAATCAAGTTTTAAGGACAGGCAGATTTGGGAATAGTGAAATGGACTGAAATAGCTGTCAAAATATCACGTGATCGTATGCAAATGAGCGCGCGCATTGTTTTTTCCGCTGTATATTCGGAAGTGTTCGAATTCATGTTGTGCACTAAAAGATGTTGTGTAGGGATATATTGGCGCAATTAATTTCAGGGGTCAAAGGGGCAGAGGTGGGGAGCAACACAATCAGTTGTTCATAATTAGCACTGTGTATCAATTACCGAGTTAATGAGTACACACAGACACGAAAATCGAAAATGTTTTTATAAGGTCCGATCTATCACAGTTATTTGTTGCGTGTTCATTTTAAAGGGACACTGTCCGTAACTTTTAGCTTATAAAACACAAACTAATGACTTTGACAAACATAACACACTAACCATTATTGAATAATTACTAAATAAAACCAAGATTGTTTGACGGAATTCAGCGGTACAATACAAAGAAGTATCGCTTCGTAGGATTGAACTCGTAACCCATATTAAAATTACACTCTTAAGTAATATTAGTCGAACTTGCTCCCAACTGAGCTATACGGACCTGATGTTTTATGTAAGACAATCTATATAGAAAACCTAATGAACTAATGGATGACACGTGATCAGCAGAAAATGTAAATAATGTCTGTCCCATATTGTTAACAACTAATAAATAAAAAAAATCAAACTCACGAATGTATTACTACAGGCATATTACGGTTTATGCTCATGATTTCATGGATACATTTCACTGAATAAAAATCAGTGTTATTTGGCTATGCTAAATATCTGCTCACTAACGGACAGTGTCCCTTTAAATATAGATATAAAAATCGAACAGGAAAAGCAGCATTCAAGGACGACAGTCAACCACAAACATACACAGAAACAAATAATTCAGATAAGGTTCGATCCGTATTGCTATTAATTTGAAAACTAATCGGTACTATGAAGCAACACATGGGGAGTCTTAAACTGTTTTTAGAAACGATTATTTAGTGAAAACGTTGCCATTAATGTTTTGTCATTTGGAGAATATTCTTGTATTGCTCCATTTCTAAAAGTAACGCCGAACAATCTCTTTATTATGATGTTAGAATAAAGATGTACTATTTTTGCTTAACAGAAGGAAAATGGAACGTTCAAAAGCTTTTCAGACTTGCGGATATAAGCTTTCTGCCTACTAGTTTGTATATGATTTAACCCGTAAAACAAAAGCCAAATGTTATTTTCTTCAAAACGAATTGTTAGGAACAGTTACACTGGAAGATCATTAAATTACAGGAATTAATTAAACGTGGTTCACTTTAGTGATGCAATACAGTATTGATGGAAGTGTGATATAGTGATATTAAATTTTGACACAAGTCGGATACAACTGTATGACCTATTGACCATGGTTGTATAATAATTTCAGAAATTTGGAATCAAAATAAATGAAGTTTCAAACAAAGATCATGAAGATCTGCTCAGGTCTAAATTATGTATTCTATTCGTCTAACTCCGGATGAAATAACGTGTTTGCCTTATCTTTACTAGGGTTTCCTGGGAAGCACATCAAAAGCCACATCAAGGGGTAAGTTGACCCATAGATTGAGTAGCTATGTTAAGGAATGTGTCGAGTTATGCTGGCTAATGACACTTCAAGATCCGCCAGTTGTCTTCGGTCCGAATGTAACAAGCATGAGTCCGTTTGACACAAATGTATACAGACCGTATACTACGTCTGGGTCGATGATTGATTTTGTTGTATGGCCTCCGATCTATCTGCACGCAGACGGCACCATACTTGCCAAAGGAGTAGCGCAAGGCTATAGGTCTACAGCCGAACGAGCTAGGTGTGCACCGCCAGTCCAAACAGGACGAGCACGATCAGCGTATCAGCCGTCTGACTACGACACACATGATCAAAATGCCTTGGGGCCAAATAGAGACGGGTCATCGCGTGGTACCACAGGTCGTTTTGCAAGCACAAATAACCAACATACTGACTACGGAAGTACAGGCTCTGGCTATCGACAAACAAACGTGCTGACAACAATAACACCTAGCGGACGAACAGGAACCACCATCGACTGGCAGAAATGTCAGCCGCCATCATTATTCGAACTCACGTATTATGATTGGTATATAGAGGAAGGTCGCGAATCTCACAGGACAATATTGGGGGACAGGTTCGATATTTGTCGCGTTTATAGGGAATCATTTCCAAAACAATACCACCGATAATGCACATACGTGTTAATGTTGAACATTATCATGACTGTACATGTAGGTACATGACTGTGTGTTTTCATATGTTATTTCAATTACTCCATCAGACCCGTAGCTACGATGAGGCACAACGAGACAGTGGCCTCGGATAAATGTTGGGAATGTACATACTTTACATAAAACAACTTCAATAACGATGCCATTATCAATCGCTGACAACATAAAACATGTTTAAAACTGAAAACATTGTACGGGAAACGCAAACAAATGTAGGAAAAGAAAAAAATACGGGATGGAGAGGGAGATGAATGACACTTGATCCCACAATAAAGGATTTGACTTGGTTAAATTTCAGGGCTGGCTACTGGCCTGGCCTTTATGCTTCGTGACGTTATGCTTTACCTGTACAAGAGAGACACACAGAGTTTTGGTGCTTTTATAACACACATACATTATTTATTAACATATTAATACAACAAAGACATTAAGTATGTACTAAAGGTATCTATGATTTTGCTGAATTGAACCGATTTGAATTAACCAGTACCAAGTGAAGTTCAATTTTCTGTTTTCAATGATATAATAGACGTTTGTTTAGAAAAGCACACACACATTGAATAATACGGGCATTCAAATAACATGTTTCATCTTATATCGGTATTTACAACATAATAGTGCATTCAGCCCTATATAATGTCACAAACAAACTTTTTAATAGTTATCATAGTTACCACGGTTATCCACAAACGTCCGCGTCTCTCTGGCACTGTAATTGTCTATAGAAAAAAAAGAAACCCATGCCTTTAAATTTGCTTAATAATTTATTATGATTATTTTAACTAGTACATATATATGTAAAATAATGATTATTTATGTGTTTAAATGTATACCAACTATTGGCAGTACGACATGTACGATAAAAAAATGCTTTAAACTAATACAATGATTATTTATAATGAATAGCAAATACTTGTATGCAAATTATGTAGAAAAATTATGACTCCACGAGTTTAAACAAAATTAAGATTGTCATGCGCTCCTTTTATATGTTAATATTTTAATTTTCCTTGTTGGAATGAACAGTATTCGTTTCCTGGAACGGCAGCGACTCTTATATGGTTTGCATAATTGCACATGGTAAGGTAGCAATGAACAGTTTTCGCCTTGATAACGCAATCTTATAATTACACATGGTAGCAGTGAACAGTTTATTTGTGTTGTGATGCACATGCTAACGCACACGCATCTCTTAAATGTGAACAATTGTATTTTTGTACTGATGTGTAATTATAGTATGTCGTGCTACACAGGCGAATATGTAAAGCATGTCAAGGATTTTACCAGAACGAAGCGATGTCGTCTGAAAGTGTCTGGTAAGAAACAACGGTCGTGGCATGTTTTAGTCTTCGTGACAACCAGTAGGAACGCCAGCCCTCTGGCGTAGGAATATTTATCAAACAAGGTCACGTGATAAAATCGATAACAAAATGACATTATTGGGAAAATTTTCACTGGTCAGATTTATTCACCTCTTATTTATAAACTGTGATTATGACAAAAAACAATCGAAGATCGTTGTTAAAGTAATAATATTCACAAACTACATTGGTCGAACATAATTGGTGTACACTTCGTGTAATTCTCATTAATAGTTAAAGGTATTTTTCAAAGGTATGAATCTAGGTCGTTTTAAGGTGTAAATTGCCAAAAATGCGCTTTTAAATCAAAATCGATTTATTTTGTCATTTTAGAAGCGAGAATAAAAACAAATGCATGTACGCGTAGATAAATCTTTCCTCTGTCCATATGCAAATTTTTAATGAAATCAGAGACAAGTACTTTTTTTTTCCCAAAATTAACTAACATGACCCACGGACGCAAAGACGGCATAATGCATATACATTTACAAACACGACCGGGTACACAAGAAATGAAATAATTCCATTATTTCAATACATATATTTCAAATGTATGTATCCATGCATTCCAGATTAAATTTCTGATCTATACATCCTTTTGGTTTATGCCGGAGTGCTCAGAATAGGTTTTAACAAACCAAATTGTAACGGTACGTCGGGAAAGGAAATGAGGATAGTGGAAATATATTTTGCAGTGCTAATTTTCTGAATCCGAAAAAAATGCAAAAAAAAAAAGTTTTAACAACGAGAATGAATTTTTTTTCTTGAAAGTGTTCATTGACATATCTACTATTAAAACCCAAAATTTAAAGTCAATCAGAAAAAAGTACTTTTTTTTCCCCAAAATTAACAAAGTACACCGTGTTCGCTAAAATATGAACACTCGCCTTTCGAAGTTAATGTACACGCGGGATATAAAACCATGAACTTGTGAAATCCTTTTTAAGAGATATATTGATTTCAAAATTGTTCTGTATTTAATAAATTATTAGAGTAGAATGTTCACCGTTTTTCTCAAGGACACCATTACGGTAGTATCCCTGCAACACCGCCCCTCATTCCACCCCCACCACCCTCCATACCGTATTGATTAAGTTGTATATAGCTGCGAATGCGCAGTTTTAATCAAATTCGATTTATTTCATCATTTTAGAAGCGAGAGAGAAAAACAAAAGCATGTACGCGTAAATACATCTTTCCTCTGTAGATATGTAAAATATGAAAAAAATCGGAGGCAAGTACTTGTTTCCCCCGAAAATTAACGAAGGTCACCGTAATCGTTTAAATACGCCGAATCGACGTTCCAAATCGATGTTCGCACGGAATACAATTGTGGAATTATGAATTCATTTATAAAGATAAATCGATTTCAGCATTGTTCAGTAGTTGTTATATAATTGATGTAGTATGTTCACAGTATTTATGAGAGCAACATTACGGTAGTATCCCTCCAACCCCGTGGGCTTCCCCCCCTGCAACCCGTACACACAATACGTTGTGTATTGCTGAGAATGCGCCTTTTATTCATATCGATTTATTTCGTCATTTAAGAAGCGAGCATAATAACTAAATCATATAGATACATCTCTCCTCTGTATATATGTAGAATTTCAATAAACGGAGACAAGTACTAATTAAGTAACAGGACCGTCCGACCCAAAGACGGCAACATTCATATTCATTAAGGAAAGACGACCGGCTACAGAAACAATTAAATACTTTCGTTATGTAAACACATATATATTTAAAATGTATGTGTTCATGTATTTTACATTAAATGTTTTATCTATACATGCTTTGGGTTTATGTCAGAGTGGCCAATTTATTTTAACAAACAATGTTGCAACGGTATATCGGAAAATGAAATCATGATGGCGACAACATACGTTGCAGAGTTAATTTTCGAAATCAGAAAAAGCGATAAGCTAATATAAGTTTAGCAGGCAGAAAGAAGTATATTCTTTTAACTGTTCGTTTAAAACTGAGGGGGCGACTCGAGTTTTAAAGAAAGCAAGATTGGCATGTGTCCCTTTAACCAAGTAAATAAATGACTGACGAGTAACATACATGCTACTGTCGGTAATAAACATGATTATGTGTAGATTCGAAGATTTCATAACATAAACGTGGACATGACATTGTGTCAATGGAGCACTTGCCAGATTTGTGGTGTTGTGAAACACTGTACGCGTGAATCCAAAAGGTGCGGGTCGTTTATATTTATAGGGCATATACAGTTATATATATATATATTTATATATATTATTCTTTTATATTTATATGGTCCCAGAACGCAGTCATACTCACTACTATATTGAAAGTAAATACTGAATATACATGTGCGGTGCGTTACGATTTGTAGTATTTGAAAACAGACATATTAAACATTTCCCTGAACATATATACTATATTCATAGAAGTATTATTTCCTGGAAAAAAAATACATGTTTGTTTTTAGCAGTTGAAATCTACTATATTCTGCGAATATTGCTATTTTGAAAATTTGAATACGTCTGTTTTCATCAAATAGCATGTTTTGTTTGTTTTAATATATATATTTTTTAATTTATGATTTAAAAAAAAAATGGATGATCGGAATATGTCTTACACACTGTTGAATCCTGTAATTTAACAACAAGTGGTTTGGTTCACAGGCGACAGTATCGGTGAACAAAACCATTTGTTTTACTGGATTCAACATTGTGCAAGAAAATATTCATATATTATACCATTAATATTATAACATGTGTGTTGTAACATATGCTTATCCTTGGATAGTGGATGTCTGCAGGGAACTTGACCTTTTACCTAAAAATCAAACGATCATCCTCTTTCCACTGTCCAGCAATGAAGTTTCATGAAATTTGCTTTAGGTAATAGGAAAAACTGTGTGGGCAATACTTTTCATTTTCCGGTCATGGTAACGGACCTTTCAACTACTGACTTCAAAATAAACAGGGATTATCATTTCACCAAAGGCATTTAAAGTATGAAGTTTTATGAAATTAGCTTCAGAGAAAGTAATAAAGAGTTTGTACAAAGTTTCGTCAAAATCCAACAAGTAGCGCAGACAAGATTTGTGACAGACGAACGGAAAGGCCAAATCTAATCTGTCTCACCTACCACTTTGTGGTGGAAGACATAATTATAAAGACAATATTTTAGTTCATATGTATACTTTATTAAGCAAATAATTGAGCGAACATAAACTTCAGCATTGACTCTGGCCAGTGGTGTACATGGAGTCTTCTTCCACATGACGTGCAGACTGAAAGAAAAGAAAGACAGAATAAAAAGGTAATATAAGTCGAGCAGAGTATTCAATTTGAATCAGGTGTTGCGAGAGGGATCTAGGGCATGTTTAGGGGAATGGGACAGTTTAAAATTTAATTATTGTTTAACGCCTCATCAACACGTTGTTTAGGTTATTTCGAACCGCCCGAAAGAGAGGAGGAAAGATACATAGGCATCCAGGAACCCTGCCCTACGCTTACTACCGATTAGATACCTATGGTTCTTTAACGTGCTTGGAGGGAGGACAGACTCCGATACACAGGACCACCCGGTTTACGTTCCCATCAGACGAACGAGTCTAGCAGGACACATCGAAGTAACCCAGTGGCGCCAGTAAGAATTGAATCCGTGTTCACTGGATTAAAAGCCGATATGCTATAAACGTCCCTTGACCAAAACTGAGTAAATGGCACATCAAGTAAAGGGTCAATACATATTATATTGTGTATCATACGAGTATATGATTGAACTGACATGATTATAGAACCATTTTAATGTATGTTTCACCCAACAGTACAGCAAGAATCTATTATAAGGAAAGTTAAATCTGACAGAGGGTGCAATGTATTATAAGCCATTTTTACTAGAAGGGGAATAAAATACAAGTCTAGCCAAAAATCTAAAATTGTTAAATTTTACACGTTTTGTTCATAGGATATTTTACTTTAATGACTTAGTAAGGTCATTTTACATGGGGAGAAAACATTACTATACAACTATTTATTTTCTCTCTCAAAACCTGGTGATGCCGCTAGTTTTAGAAATAAAACATGATTAAATAGGGCAGTTGAGAAGACACTTTTGTAGATGTGTGGTCTGTTCTGATGTGAAAATGTGTAAAACAGACACAAGATTGGAAATTTGCTCTGAGTCCCTTTAATAAATTGAGGACCCATCACATAGACCAATTGGATGATGTTAAAGGGACAAACGGCAATCTTGAAGTATTTATCAAGCTTTAACATTAGCATCTCCATTTGTTAACCTGGTAACATGTTAAATTTAAACCTGCTTGCATTAAAAGTTAAATAAATTATTATAGGTGCACTATTATCAACAGTAAGTAATGTGTAAAACAATTTCTTCTGAACTATTCTAATAAATAATATTAATGATGCACAAATGCAAACTATGCAGAAAAAATAACCGAACTCCAGAAGTTTTAAACAAAAAAAGACTGCCTAGTGTCCCTTTAACACAACTTGTTTTCGCATGTATCCAGTACATGTAGTTTACACGAGCTCATATGACAATCACGCTGCACTATCACTGAATTTTTTTTTTACTCTAACTTTGAACAGCACCGTGCAGGCATAACTAACACAAGCTCCATTTAAAGAACTACACAAGTGCAAACAATTTTTAAAAAGGCTCTTACCTCCATATGATCCAATGGCATTTAATACGGCTTGACATTCTGAAGTCGTCAGTATCAATTCACTCAGAGCTGCCCAAGGGCTCGATTCACATTTGAGACCTCTCTGAAAACAACATCAATCCAATGTCAATGATGAAACAGACATAGTTTATCCTTTGTTATGCATAATGTAACATATTTAAAAAAGAAAAGATAAAATAACTAAATTGAATAAAGCATGAATACTACTTGTGCTCAATAACACGGTTAATGTAATAAAAACATCTCTCATCATTCATTCTACATGTAAAATATAATGTAGCCCAACTGGAGATCCATTAAAAACATTGTTCCACTTTCACAGCATATTTCCAGCCCATGGAATAGTCATTTCTTTTGACACTGGAGGCAAGCGTAGTAGCTACACCGCCTTAAAGGCTTTTAAGTGAAATGTACTTTCTCGAAATTGCGTTGTTTTTTTTCGAAACAGAATGTAAATAAATGTAAATTCAAAATCACTTCCTTGCCTCAAAACTTCTGTACATAAATATGAATCTGACCGATTTCAGTCAAATGTCTATGGCAGATTACATTGTTTCAATGGTAGTTATATCGGGTTATGTATTCACGAATGTGCATTTCTACTAACAATAGTTTTATTCCACGAAACGTTCTACAGTTTACAGTACATCCAGTTACTGGAAAGATCGGAGTACACGAAAAACACTTATTGTGATTATGAACTTTCTATTATACACTACACACTACTTTTTTAGGCACTGTATTAGGCCAATGTCTAAATATGCACGATCTAAAAGGGGTGTGTACTATTTATTAACAAACACATTTTAATGACAAAACAAATACCTTGATCATAGACCTCCAGCAGCAGACAATACTCCCAAATCCAACTTGCAACAACATGTCAATTTCACGTGTCAAGTTATGTCACGGTGACCTGTCAGTCACCAACACTGCCTCGTGTTTACAAATAATGGAACGTTATTTCGTCCGGTAAGGTATTAGTTTTTACATAATCTACGGTATAAAACACTGTACGCGTGTTGTAAGACTCCATAGGTACCCGTAGTGCTCGCCGACGTAGCGCGCTCAATTTCGGGTGTAAAAAAATGGCGTCTGTTTTAATTGAAAATTCGTAAAATAGTCCGTAAAATACAAAGAAATAGTCCATGTTCGCGGAGTTAAAATGCGAACAGAACTGATACGTTATAGGTACGTGGCGTTCCTACTGAACATTGTTTTAACTTGTTTTAACAACGGTAAAACACGTGACTTGATCCGTCATGTTAAACTTTGTTCCCAGTTCTTAACCAGATATAAAGTATTTCTCTCGACAGCTATTTTACGCTCGCGTAAAGAAAATTTGCTTGTTTTTCTCTTTGTATAAAATATCAACGGGTGATGGACGTTATATACAGAAGACTCAACGATGCCTTATATAACAATTACAGACCCAAATCAGACGGAAAAGGGCCATCGGAATTATCCGAACTAAAAGCAGCGAAGGATTTTTTCTTGAGTAGCATTTGGTATAGCAACTTCAAGCTTAAAAGGAATTACTTTCTTATACTGTTGTAAACAGTAATACAATACATTAACACTTATAGTTTAGTACCAATCAGAAATAGTATTTGTATATAGGTAACGTGTTAACTTTATTTAATGTTTTCAATGCTTGAGAGCCATTGTTATTTATTTTAATGTTCGGTTGGATGCTGCAAGTCAGGTCCGTCCTTCAACGCTTTCCGGAGCATCACTACAAACCCGTTCTATGTATCAGTATGATACTTGTCACACAAATCGAGTTAATAGTGTTGTGGTGCACACGGATATACATAACGTTCTTATGAATTATTGTGTCATACATACTATTTTAAAACTTCAATTTATTTGCAGTTTACGCAAACAAACAAGCCAATGATCTTAATGAAACGTTGTTAAGCTGTGTAACTTAGATTTTGTTTTCTTATTCGATAGTTCAGTTAATATTTGTTTGTGGTTTTGCTTTAAAGAGAGTTTATGTATACTTATGTTTCGCTTCAAATGATGGGTCATTTACAAATTTTAGTGTATATATAGTGTTTTCATAACATTTGGTAGGACAATCATGAAACTTGTAAGAGCGGGTGGTGTATTTCTTTCACTCCTATTTAAAAGTGTATGCCGGATTTTGTCTGGGTGTTATTTTATTTGATCCTACATTCATATAGTTCATGTAGTGATTCGTTAGCATCGTATTCTAAAAATATATTTGTTCTTGTTTGCATGTTTTTGTATTAAACGATACTTATATCTTATATTTAGATTTATATTGCAAATAAAATGAAATGTATCATGCGTATATGTACTTTTTTTATTAAACGTTCCATTCTAAAAATATGGTATGATCTGTCAAAAAAACAACAGTACCCACATATAAGAATGAATGCTACCTGGTGTCGCTACATAGCTAAGATACAAGAAGTGTCATAAAGTGGTGTTGAATATGTTGTAATTGTACTGACCAAAGTCCAGGCGAGATAATTCGTTTGCAACAGTTACTCTGAATCTACTCAAATTTCATGCAGATGCTTATAATAGTGAGTATACTATACAAAATAAAAGCATGGGTCAATCCGATATTAACCATGGCAGCTTAAAGTAGTCATAGCAATAAGAACAATATTCTTTTCAAGAACCACACCATTGATTGTGGCAATCTTTTTTAGAATTAACTGCGTTTAACTAAAATATTAACAACAAAAAAATCAGTTGTCATTTTTAAATAGACGCCACGTGGGCGCGAATTTTACATTGATTCTCCATGAACTGTAAAAATTCAGTACAACGATTGTATGATTTATTATTTGCAGGAGGAGAAAGCATTATCACTATGCGAATGAGTGTAAAAAACAACAATACACATAGTGAACACATTTCTTATAATGGAATTTTTAAAAAAAAAAATTTGTGACATTGTAATATATATTTTGGTATAGGTATGACACCACCATTTAGTTTTCTTATTGGTATCAATGTTGAAATGTCACATATTAATGATTAGCTGCAACTTCAAAATTTGCAATCAAGTATGGATAATGCAGCAGTGTACTTTTCATATAGAAAAAAACTGCAAGAGCTAATAGGCACTTACTATAAGTTTATGGTCCCCTGGCAAGTTTGTTCCAATTGTGACAATGGGATCACATTTGACCCTGCCCCAGGGCTCACATGTTTTACATAGCCTTATATAGGGAAAAACACTTAAACACATCTTCTCTAAAACTACAAGAGACAGAGGTTTAATAGTTTCTGTTTACTATCAGCTTATGGTCCTCTACCAAGTTTGTACATATGGTGACCCTGGTGACACAAGGGCCCGCTCCAGGCGTCACAGTGTTACAGTTATAAAGGGGAAATCTTGAAACAAATCTTCTTCTCAGAAACCGCTAGGTGCATAGACCTAAATAGGGACACACTTTAAAAAAATCTTCTCTAAACCTACAAGCGCCAGAGGTTTAATATTTTGCATTTGCTATCATAACGTGGTTCGAGAATTAACGTTCATACCCCATCAAACCCCTTCCCCAAGCAGCGAAAACGGGGTAGGCTGGGGTATGAAATACAACCTTAATATCGGGTTATAAAGTTTGCGTTTGTAAAGATAAAACATTTAATAGGTAATTTTAAACAGGTTATAGCATCTTTGCAGTAAAATGTATTTTTAAACCTGTTTTTTTGTTGAAATATCCGTTATAAAATCCTGCTAATATAAGCTTTCCCGTCGTTTATTGGAATTAAGACGAGTCCACGTAATGACAATCTTATTGTCCGCTACCAGGTTTGTTGAAATGGTGATCCTGGGATGACATTTTGCCCCGCCCCAGGGTCACATGTGTTACATAGAACTTTTATCGGGAAATAAATAAAAAGTCTTCTTCTCTGAAACTATAAGAGCCAGAAGTTTAATTTTGTGCATTTACTACAAAATGTTGATCCACTACTAAGCTTGTTTAAATAGTAATCATGTGGTCACATTTGGCCTCGCCCCAGGGGTCACATGATTTACATAGACTTATATAGGGAAACTCTTTAAACAAATCTTCTTCTCAGAAACCGCAAGGTCAATTTTGACTTCACACGGATGATGTTAGGTGAATGGTTTTTAAATTTAAAATTAGGTCAACGCGACATCCAATTCGGCGGCCCTAGAAAATTATTTAAATTACTTCTTGTACACTGGAAACCTAGGCCATGTGTTTAAATCCCACTGGAGGTAAACTTTTTTAAATTCTTCATTTTTATTATTGTTTCCTGTTTGGATGCGTTTTTCCTTTTGTTCAGTTTTCCTAAAGTTTGCATATAAAGATATTGCAACTTAAAAAATATTATTCTCCGAAACCACAAGACACAGAGCTCTCATATATTGCATATAGTATCAGCTTATGGTCATCTACGACGTTGTTTAAATGGTGACCCTGGGGTCATATCAGACTCCACCAAAGGATTCGCAGTTTATACTCTTTAAACAATCTTCTTCATAGACACCGCGTGGTCAATGTTGACCAGACTTCACACGGATGAATCTTAGGTGAATGGTTTTCAAATTGTTTAAATTAGGAAAATGTGACACCTAAGATGACCGCCGTAGAAACATTATTTCATTATTTCAATTACCTCTTGTACACTAGGAACCTAGGGCAGTGGATTCAAATCACACTGGAGTGGGAATTATTGTTTTAACTTGTTTCTTGTTTTTGTTACTTTTTTTAATTGTTAGTATGGGTTAAGCTATGATACTCTGGAATGATTTACATTGATATATTAGCAATTCTTGTTCATTTAACAGTCAGCTTATAAGAACAATGTTTACTAGATCAAATGTTCCTAGTTTTTACGTATCTGGTGTACGTTATTTACATGTATATATATGTACATGCATGATAGGATAAGAAAGACGTGGTAATCTCAATAATGATTTTTTTCAAAATCATTTACGCGAATCGCCTCAATGCAAGTGCGGTCAGGGTAATGAAGATGAATATTATTTCTTCTTTGAATGTATGCAATTCAATGTTAAAAGGCTCGAACTCTTCCAGTGAACACGTTCGTTTCATTCTTTAAGCTCAAATACATTATTTTTTTGAAGGTTAGATCTTACGACACGAGAAAATGGATTCATTTTTAATTCTGTTCAAATCAACCCCAGCAATGTCGTGTGTGTTGTGGTATTCTTTTTCAAGTTCTTTCTACTTCTCTTTCATTCTATATTTCTATTTTCTGCTTATATATATTATCTTATTATCTTAACATGCCCTACTACTTCCTTTAACACTTATGGGCCGACCCGACTGCATTGTACTTATACGTATATGGCAATAAACTACGCTTGAATCATATCAGTAGTAGTTCATGCACTGGTACCTGCAGCAGAAACGCAATGCGCGATAAACACATGTACCTTTGATTATCGCACATTGTTTTGAAGTGGGCTAATACAAAGAAATATAAAAAGATCGGACAGGGAAAGTAGCATTCATGGAGGATAGTCAACCACAAAACACAGAAACAAACACGCAAATAGACAAACAAGAAGGCAAAAGTAAAAATAAATGCAAACGACATCACAAACACAAAAGGGTTGACAATAGGGCTACCGCCTTGTAACGGTCAGTGGCAAAGTAGGCCACTGGGGGTTTAAACCGGTTCTATGTTGCACCAAACCTCACACTTACCAAACTGTCATCCCATTAAAACAGGACAGTGAAAATAAAGAAATCCCCGCCATGATCTAATCTCTAACCAACACGGCAGCATTAATAGGCAATATAAGTAAAAGACAAATATGCTCGTGTAAATATAATAAAATAGCCTAGAAAACCACAATGAAGGCACTCAATAACTTGGCAAGAGCCAGAGCAACAAGATAAAAAACCACTTAACAACTTACCCAACATTTAGTCCTGCTTATTCTCCTTGTATTGTATCTCTGTTATGTTGTTTCGGCCTTCTGTCAGTATTATGCCTTTGTTTTGAAAGGAAAGCACCCCACCCGAACGTCTCATATATATCAATAACAGATCGAAAACGCGGAATGCTAATATCAAGGTGAAGATGGAATCCGAGATTTTTAAAAACCAGTGGCGAATTTAAAATATTATTATGGTGTGTACACAATATGAAACAAGCAACATGTGTATTGCAAACGTATAACATGGTTTTATATTTAATAACACAAATAAAAATACAACAGCTCTCTCTCTCTCTCTCTCTCGCACACACACACACACACACACACACACACACACACACACACACGCACACACTATCTCTCTCTTCTAGTGCTTGTATGAACAAATATAAACCGCAAATGTTTCGCATATAATAAAGTCAATACCCTGATTTAACAGTATGCATAATTTGAAAGTGGATTAAAGTTAACACATAGTCAAATTATCTATTATATATAGTATGGTAGTTCATTTAGCTGTCTATTCAACAATCTATGGCTATTTCTGCAATATGTATTGATCCGCAATCGAAGGATGAATACCAAGATAAAACCTATAAAACATTCTATATTAAACTGTCATTTACTATAAATCATAAGACATTGAAAGTGTAACGCTGCGGAATTGCACCAAGTATCTCCACAACTACCCCAATACACACTATCACAATCATAAAACGCTATTAATTTGTTTTTAATTATATGAACATGCATATGCAAATACATCTATATGTTTGTTATCGGAATGTGACGGCAGATACTACGGATGCCCCAGCTATATTGCTTCACACATTAATGAGGAATTTGTCTCTCGGATAACATTGATTTTGTTAGATTGCACTATTTCAAGGGATATAACTCTCTAATTGCTAAGGTGATGAGAAAGATTATCGAACTTGGTCGAGACATTGCGCCCATACACAATTTGACAAAGTTTTGTGAAGATTGAATAATAATCACCTATGCTAAAGTCCGGTCAATATGTTCGGCACGATAGTATGCACGGAATGACGAACGCACGGACGGACGGATAGGGGTTACAAGATATCTTGACCATTTAAAACATTTGAACAAGTTTGGAGAATATTGTTCTTATAACTTATAACCCTTATAACTTATATTTATTTGATAGATCTATTTGTATAAAAAATATTGATATATTTCTCACGATTAAAATCACAACAGAAACACGTTATTATTACGTTTCCATATATCACACGGCACACCTTTACGGAAATCAACGGAAAAAAATCCGGAATATTACGAGTTTACCCGAAGTCGAACTTCGGCGATGACGCCACACAGATGCCCAAGGCGAACAGCGACTCGGATGTTTCAGTTTCTGAGAGTGTACTTTTTTTTTTCAAGCTGATTAAAATTATTCTATCTAATTTTTTTTTAATAAATGCTTATCTGATCTGATTATGATTTACATGATCAGATTATTGCTTGCTAATTTCACTAATGTCTTAT
This sequence comes from Cyrtodaria siliqua, assembly GCA_037043455.1. Taxonomy (NCBI): domain Eukaryota; kingdom Metazoa; phylum Mollusca; class Bivalvia; order Adapedonta; family Hiatellidae; genus Cyrtodaria; species Cyrtodaria siliqua. The sequence continues at coordinate 209,015 of JAWPHD010002710.1, forward strand.
AAATCGATATTTTTTTTTTTAATAATTATAGTACATGAACCTCTAGGCCAAATTGTTGGAAACAGCCAGAACAAAGTCATTTTATGACACTGTGTATTCGGTAACAAGTGAAAGAAGGATTTTATGATCCTGGCCATATTCTGTTATCACCTTTCTGTAACACAGTCAGTTAGTTTTATGACACTGCATATTCTAGATTGAGTGGCCAGTAAGGGTTTTATGGCATTTATGGTATTTCGCAGTACTTAGCTACTTTTAGCCAGCTTATATGGCATCAAACAGTTTTATAACCATGTGTATTTCACCATCAGTGGTGTTGAATTCAGTGCTGTATGGAACAAAGCATACTTAGGCCAATATAAATGTATAGAGCTCTCATTTATAAAAAAGAGGCTACTACATAAGAAAAATGAATGGCGATGGGAATATAAACCTTATAATTAGACATAATATTTTAATACCAAATAAAATTATATATGTGGCTCATTACCTGCTCAAACAAATAGGGTAGATAAGTAGTGAGAATAATCTTTTTCTTCACTCATTATTTTGTAACCTGATAAACTAACTTCAAACATATATTTGTTGATATCATCATATATTACAGGATACAGAAATTAGATCTGGCATAACATGTTTGAGATCAGCCCTTAAAACGGGGTTGGTCCGAAACCGGAACATAATTTTATTGGGCCATTTTTTTTTATATAAATAATTAAAAAAAAAAATATTGGGATAAATATGTGAGGTTTTATTAACGGTATACGGACAAAATCCCCTCCGGACATAATCCCCTTCGCTCAAATTTGCACAGGTGGACAGAATCCCCTTCATGGTTTTGCAAGGGTGGACAGAATCCCCTTCATGATTTTGCAAGGGTGGACAGAATCCCCTTCATGATTTTGCAAGTGTGGACAAAACCCCCTTCAGACAAAAAGTCCCTTATACATGTATTTATTTATTTCTGCATAATACTGCAAAGATATAAAAAATAAATATGCATATAGTTTAATCAAATTAAAGGGACAGTGTGTTCGCATTCACTAGAATGGATAGGTGTTTCAAGGAATGTGATCTAATGTGCTTTATGAATTCGATATGATTTTTATAAATAGACACGTGTTTCAAGGAATGTGATCTAATGTGCTTTATAAATTCAATATGATTTTAATAAATAGACAAGTATTTTTTCATTTACATGAAGACTAAAGTTGCATTATTAGATTTACTTTTAATGTGCTCATAAGTGATTTGATATATGTGCTAAATTTTTGTATTCATAGATATATAAAATACAATATATTTATTGGCTTTCTTACATTTACTTATTTACAATGTCCATAGCAAATCAAATATTTAAGTATAATATAAAATAAATACACAAACATAGATTTGTTTTTGATATTTGGGGAAAAAAGTAATATAATGACACAAAGTTTGTAAGATATCTAACTTACATCTCCCACATAATTAATCTCAATCAAGGCATTCTAGACATAATTATTGGATTACTATAGATTACTATAAATGTACTTTTACCTTTGATACCTATAATTGGATTACATTGGTATTATTAGCACAATACATTGTACAAACAAACAAAATAATTAGAAAATAATTGCCATTTTATTTATTTTGCATTGTTGTTTCATGCATGTTACATGTTTTTGTTTCAGACTAAATATATGTGTGAATATCAAAATTAAAATATTAAAATTATTAAATAATGATCGCATTTTGTTGTTTTTTATAGTAAGAGTTTGACAAAAAATTGAAATTGTGAATAAACATAATTAGCATCACAGGAACATTTGAAACAAACAGAGAGTTTGTTAATGTTAATTTTATAAAAAATTCTTATGTTTAAAAAGTAAAAGATATAGGGAATTTTTGTCTGAAGGGGGTTTTGTCCACCCTTTCAAAATCATGAAGAGGATTCTGGTCACCCTTGCAAAATCATGAAGGGGATTCTGTCCACCCTTGTAAAACTGTGAAGGGGATTCTGTCCACCTGTGCAAATTAGAGTGAAGGGGATTCTGTCCGGAGGGGATTTTGTCCTACATTCCTTATTAACATGCCTGAAAAAAGGTAAAATATGCTTTGAATTAGCAATACCTGTAGCCCGATTTATTACTTAGGCCAAAAAAAAATACATGTGTTTCCGGTGGTCCGAACGAACTTATTTTTAAGGGACCGACCGTAAAACTTTTCATGAAAAAAAAAATTATAAAAAAAAAAAAAAAAAAAAAAATTGTTCTGAACAATGATTTATCACAATATATCGAGGTGAACTTACATCACAGAGAAACTTTCAGTTGTATCATCAATTTGTATGGGGTTTATGAGATAAATACATGTAGAATCTCACAATATCTTGCACCAAAAAAAAAAAAAAAAAAATCCCTACCTACCGAATATAGAGAAAATAGAGAATTCTGGAGAAGAACTTTGACAGAACATGGAATCGTGATATTTATATAACTCTTACCCTTAGACCTTCGAATGACAATTATGCGATCAATGTGGGCATTTGTCTAATTCCCACTGTGTATGCTAGCCGCCACCTGAGTGGGGTAAAATGTTGATAGGCGCATAATAAGCGATATGTTAACAAACACAAACAACAAAGACAAACTATGAAAGTATGCAATCGGTTAGTCTCATTTATTTTACATCTGGGTTTGTTACAAAAGGACGTTTACATATGCATCATGTGACTTGCGTTTGACCAAAAAACGTATGGACAATTTTCAGACCGTGTGTAAATGTTTCTTGTAAGCCGTCACTGCACTGACACCTGTATTTTGCCGTTCAAACAATGCATAGTACCTAGATAATAGATTTAAACCAATGTATTTCATATCATACTATTTTTTTTGATTATCATTTTAGTGTGAAATGGATAACAAATGATCATTTTAGGTAAGTTGTACACTTATAAAATCAGTGTATCAGTTTATGTCTAGGGCAGTATCATTCCTTATTTTTTAATAGTTTTAACTTGATATATTTACATTAATCTTTAAGTAATCCTTCATTTCTTCATCTTTCATCAGTTTTTGCGCACAATATGACCTATTTATGTGTCGACGTGCCGTAAAACACCATTCATTACATTATTTTTAATTACTACTTCATTCTTTCATGACTCATCGGTTTTTTGCGCACAATATGACCTATTTATGTGACGACGTGCCATAAAACACCATTCATTCATTCATTCATTCATTCATTCATTCATTCATTCATTCATTCATTCATTCATTCATTCATTCATTCATTCATTCATTCATTCATTCATTCATTCATTCATTCATTCATTCATTCATTCATTCATTCATGTCTAGGGCAGAGAATCTCTACGGAAAGTCCACACATTAAAAAGTCAAACATGTATGCATGTCGGAGTACGGTTCATTTCAAAAATCGTCTAGCCGTTCGTAGACATGTTTTTAATCCACATACCAATGGTCAGAGAAAACGTTAAGCCACGGCTTCATGTTACAGGAGAGCAAATCCCTGAACTTCTGTGATGCAACACGCTTTTCTCAGAAATGAGTCTGCAGTCAATAAACAGTTTCATCCCTATGTATTTCATACTTTCGGTGACAGTTGCCTTTAATACTTCAAGAAACTATGATCTAAGTTATCTCAATAAAATATGTGTCGTCAATCTGTCAGATATGGCGCGGTACTTTGTGTGACGTCACACACCGGAAATCAGCGGAAATAAACCCGAGGCGAATACGGATATTGTATCGGTCAACAGGTGATTTTTTACCTGGCGATAAAAAGGACGGAAAGCGATATATCACCAAAAAATGAGTTGCAATGTGTTTATATAGTGTTTAGTAATAAATATAAACAAGAAACAAGAGGTATAAAAGGGCTCCTTTAATGGAGAAGATAAACACTGCGTATTTAAAAAAATAATAATAATAATAAGCAAAGTCGATAATTTCTTTGCATATTATACATGAAAATTTCACCCTTATATCTGGATACATGAATATAACTTGAGAATCACTTGGTTTCAATAGAGAAAAACATTATAAAAAAACAACGTATATTAATCCGACAAATAAAAACATGGATGAAATATTTTGTAATAAACATATATTAATGAAATTAGTAAATAAACATGAAACAAAATCAGATTCCGTTACAATGACTTTTCATAAATTATTAAAACAATACTATGCAAATCCTTAGATTGCTAGATATATATTAGTTTGATTATAAATACTGTTGTTTACATAACAATTAAACAATATTTGAAACTTAATTTAACTTAAATAATAATGTCCCATACAGGCACATTTAAATACACCTATAATCATTCATACAGACTGACTTAGTATACAGAACCCATTTATAATAAAGATGCATAGTAATCATTGGACAAGAGTTACATATACATATATGCAGTAACCATTGTACAAGAGGTACATATACATATATGCAGTTGTCACTGGATGACCTTAGTGGTTGGGCTAACTCAGGAAAGAATCAATGACGGTGAATGCATTTACATAAGTTTAATGCAACTTTTAAAATATGTTTAATATATCTAAAAAAAACAAGCGAATACACAAATGAACTATGAAAAGAATGTTCTCCTGAACGTTTAAGAAGTTCTTAGTATTGTTATAAATACTGAATGTCTAAGACACTAAAGTGTTGTTAAAGCTATAACAATGTTGATCTAGCGCGAAAACTGTGATGCGCGAGAGCTCATGAAGATGATGAGGCGCGAATTCAATGGATGATTGTCATCAAATGCCTTCTGTAAGGGTTGATGACGCGATGCAATGATAGTTAACCTCCACTGAGATTGTGAGTAATATTCCTCCAGTGAGGATTGGTAACGGGCCCACCTTGTGTCCCGGGGGTTGTCGTTAGTAAAACCTGGCTGCGCAGGTACGGGGACCGTCTCCACCGCTTGTAAACGTTATTCGTGGAAGCTTAGCTCCACTCCTGGATATCCAAACCTAGATGGCTTACTCCAACCCTGGATGGCTTATATCCTGGATGGTTTATTTCCATCCCTGGATGGCTTATATCCTGGATGGCTTATTTCCATCCCTGGATGGCTTATTTCCAAACCTGGATGGCTTAGGCTGTAATTATACATACGTTTTAGATGTCGGTTGACAAACATACCAATCTTGCATAATTATCATTACCCAAACAAATCATTATTCAATCAATATATGTACGAATGATGAGTAGCAATGTATACATATTCTACAACGCCATGTATACGCTATGTACGTCGCTGTTAATCAATGCCCCTAATACATGTAATATAAACATGATCAAATTACTCATATATTACACTCACTGAGTTATGCATGCACGCATGTCAACTAATGACCACATTATACAACGCTATGCATATGCGTCGAACATTTATTCTTGTCACTCATCTCATTGTTAACTAATGTTAACAATCGTGTATTACAATCACTGAGTTATACGCCAACGTTAACTAATGCACCTATTATCCACTGTTATCAAATTAATATTGTTTTACAATTAATGATCAATTACAATAATTACATCTAATAAAGTAACTTCAAATCATATGCTAGTCTAAAGTTATGTTTGAGAAACATCAATGCTAACCGGATGTCGTAACCGCCAAACAAGATGGCGCCGCCCACTGAATACAAATGTACGATAAAAGTTTTATAAAATTACTAACCACATGTTGCCTATGAAATTTGCCGTCCAATCTCTGTTCCAACAAAGTACTATCGATGATCCCGGCGAGAGCTAGAAGACAATGGGTTTTATAGCAAACATTACGCCCAAATCATTATTTCCCCCGTTCAGTCCGTGACAAACGTGGCTAAATCTACAGAATTGAATCTACACGAGAGGCCCCTTATACAATTTTGCCGTTTAAGGAAAATATACCTATACGTTTACATGCATTAGCACAAAACTAAACTTATGACACGGCCTCTCTTGCGGCCACTTAAAATGTGCACGCTTTTACGTGTTACATGAATAGATCATGAATATTGTGAAATTGTTTCAACTCGAACAATAGATTTTGGGTGTAACCGATAACTTACAAGAGCTATATACGACCAGTACGCTCTACCCGTGACATTTTGTGACAGCAGTAACCATTGTACAATAGGTACATATACATATATTCAGTAACCATTGTACCAAAGGTACATATACATATATACAATAACCATTGTACAAGAGGTACATATACATATATGCAGTAACCATTGTACAAAAGGTACATATACATAGATGCAGTAAAGATTGTACAAGAGGTACATATACATATATGCAGTAACCATTGTACAAGAGTTACATATACATATATGCAGTAACCATTGTACAAGAGGTACACATATATAGATGCAGTAACGATTGCACAGGTACATATACATATATGCAGTAACTATTGTACAAAAGGTACATATACATAAATGCAGTAACCATTGGACAAGAGGTACATATACATATATGCAGTAACTATTGTACAAGAGGTACATATACATAGTTTATATGCAGTAACCATTGTACAAGAGGTACACATATACATAAATGCAGTAACCATTGGACAAGAGGTACATATACATATATGCAGTAACTATTGTACAAGAGGTACATATACATATATGCAGTAACCATTGTACAAGAGGTACACATGTACATATATGCAGTAACTAGTATACAAGAGGTACATCTACATAAATTAAGTAACCATTGGACAAGAGGTACATATTCATAGATGCAGTAACGATTGTACAAGAGGTACATATACATACATGCAGTAACGATTGTACAATAGGTACATATACATACATGCAGTAACCATTGTACAGGAGGTACATATACATACATGCAGTAACGATTGTACAAGAGTTACACATACATACATGCAGTAACGATTGTACAAGAGGTACATATACATACATGCAGTAACCATTGTACAAAAGGTACATATACATATATGTAGTAGCCATTGTACAAGAGGTACGTATACATAAATGCAGTAACCATTGTACACGAGGTACGTATACATATATGCAGTAACCATTGTACAAGAGGTACGTATACATATATGCAGTAACCATTGTACAAGAGGTACATATACATAGATGCAGTAACCATTGTACACGAGTAACATATATGCAGTAACCATTGTACAAGAGTTACATACACATAGTTGCAGTAACCATTGTACAAGAGGTACATATACATATATTCAGTAACCATTGTACAAGAGTTACATAGAAATAGATGCAGTAACCATTGTACAAGAGGTACATATACATATATGCAGTAACCAATGTACAAGAGGTACATATACATACATGTAGTAACCATGTTCAAGAGGTACATATACATATATGCAGTAACCATTGTACAAGAGGTACATATACATATATGAAGTAACCAGTGTAAAAAAGTCAAATAGATGCAGTAATGATAAACACATCTGAAGGAAACATTGTACATAAAAACAGATGTATGTATGTCTTTTCTTGTTATAGGTAGCGATGTCATACACCCATTACAAGTTTTCTTATGTACACACTTTAATTTAAACCTAGAATGATTTTGATTGGTCGGGCCTAATTGCATTGTCCACATATTTACCAATACATTCATTACATCACACAATTGTTAAGTGTATGACGTCGCACAAAGTACGGTGATAAAAAGTAGTTTGTCTTTATTACACAATAAAAACACTCTCCCAATCACGTGTAATTCTCTGTCTCATAAGATCCCTAAATTCTAAGCTTCATACTGACCAGTCTGAACCATCACAATTTGCACCCCATGCTGTTATTGTTATGGCTTCAATTAGGAATAATAGCCGTTTCACTGCAGCACATGTCAATCACACAACAGTTCTCCAGGACTACCACGCTAGCCCTTTAAAGTACCGTCTCAGTTTATTTATCAAGTATATTTTGTTTTACCCATAAATATAGTACTATGTCATTCTAAATAGAATAATAGGAGACAATACAAGTGTTAAATCAAGTGAGAAACACGATTTAACACAAATGAACAGAGATGGTCACATTCTCTCTCTCTCTCTCTTGCTTGCTTGCCATGTTTACTTTCTTATTTCTTTATTTATTACTGAGATCTACGATCGCCTGAATTAATAAATGAATCCGTTTTTCCTCCTTAACCTACCCCACTAGCTGACATTTATTATTATTATTATTATTATTTTTATTATTATTTTTTTTTTTTTTTTTTTTTTTTTTATTATTATTAAATTATGAAATTTTGACCACGAGCCTGCGCGACTCCTTCTTTCTCATATATCAGGTATTTTGATCTGAGAAATACTGAAAAGTTAGTGTTGTTGTTGTTGTATTCAGACGCATAAAATGTGTACCACCATTTTTAATCAAGACCTTTAAACATGTAAAAAGCTACAGTGATCATTGGAAATGTAAATGAGACATTAACTGGCCATAAATCTAAGTACCCGCTGAGCTGAAGAACGGCTTGAGAAACTCTATCTTATTGCCTAATGCTAATCATAGGTTGGCAATTGAAGGCTTTGCATTCGCATATTGTCTTGTAAAATTCACAAGTCCAGTTGTTCATTCATGAATTTCACAATTGAAATAATTATAATTATCAAAGATAAGAGTCAGTAAATAATAAAGCACATGTTAGTTTTGTCCGTTATTGCCGAGGCTCCGGCTATATTTATCCCGGACTCAAAAAGCTGCTATGGGGGTTGGACTGTGTAGTAAGAATACCGGGACGTAGTCAGATTTGTATACAGGCATTTTATACAGTTTATAAATATATTCTCAGCATACGAATACATCTGGTTCCAAATCGTTATCGTCACTGAGTATTGACTTATGATGTTAACGGCAATCTTGATTTTTTGAAAGCTCGCGGAGCCCCGTTAGTTTTTCTACATAACTTGCAATTATTCAATAATTAATATTAATTATAAAAAATAATATAAAGGAAATGTGGTTGAATATTACTAACTGTTTGTGTGTACAGCTATATACATATATGTATCTTTTGTTGGTGCTGTCGGATTCTAAATTGAGCAACACCGCTTCAATCATTAAACGGAGTTAATGAAAAAATTATTTGTTTGTATGTCATTATGTTTACGTCATTATCAACAAATGTAAGGTTATATATGACGGTCGATTTTTTTGCGGTTTAGGCAGACCACCCACTTTTCCAACTATACCATTAACAGTAATTATGTTATGAGGCCTATTTTAGTGCACATATACATTAAATATGCAATTTAGCCACATTGTGATTGTAATACTCGTAGTTGGATTGACAACCATTATTCTTTCAGATAGCCTCCGATCCATTTAAAACTAACAGATTCAACACATATATATTACCAAATGCACAAATCTTGACATGTTTGTACGTTTTCAGAATAACATCACTACGACTGGGGATCATTACGACTGGATATTTTTGCACATCAGACCTCACAGAGCTAAACATGCTGTGACCACTGACTTCATAGCTCATTCAAGCTCTTTACAGAATATGAATAAAATGACTCTTACTTGGAATTGTAGCAAGGTCACTGACATTTGAATAAATGAAGAAATGAGTGAATGAATGAATGAAATGTTTTTTTACGTTTAATATATGTATATTAAAAATCTCATAGTATCCACCTTAGGATCTTCAAATGTTGATAGCAAAATGTTCATAAAGTTATTTTATGAAGAGGATGTAACTCCTAATTCAATTTACCGTGTAGGCATTCGAAAAACGCCGCACAGGTAAGTTACGAGGGACACGTTACGAGGGGCTGAAAGCGCGCAGCAATAATGTACAGGTGAACTTCCGGCTTTTCAGTATTACATATATAAAGTGTAGTTTTAGGTGTCATTGCACAATTGAGACAAACAAAGCGCATTTTTTCTCCATAGAACATTTTAAAACGCATATCAATCAAACGGTCCGCCTATATAAAACGCATATCAATCAAACGATCCGCCTATATAAAAATGCAATAAAATCAAGGGGCCGTGTATCATGTAAGAAAAAGCCAATCTGTTGAGTGACGTCACGTTCTATTTCGACACGTCACGGATAGATTTTCCCCGTTTCTGCTTTCGCTTTACTGTCTATCTCAATTATAATTAACTATCTCAAAAAAACACTAATAAATGTTCCCAATACATTATTCGGATGAATTATAGCCCATACTAACGAAAAACAATCAAAAGTGTGCATTTTGTATCAATAGTAAGGCAGTGAAATGTCTTTTGATTAGGCATTATTTAAATATACACCTCGGAAGCACAAATGCAATGTTGTAATTACGCCTATATCTACGTATATAATTATATGAACAGCGGGGAAATGTTAACTGCTTAACAGTAAATAAAAGCAATTACCAAAATATACTGTCATTATCAGTTCAGCCATTTTACTCTCAACAAGATCTACTCGACATGTGTTTACCCCTTCTTTCGTTGGGTAATAGTTTTCTAAATTGTTTTCTTCAGATAAATAATCAAAACGAAGACAAATTGCACTCGACGTCAATGCAGTCAGAGGAGATTTGACCGTTTCTTGTGGCTGTTCCCGACATTGCAATAGGGCGTTTGGTGTGATAGCCATAATGTATTGGAGGAAACGAATTCATTGCCCCACGAAAGGCGAGGAAAGAATGCAAAAGATCATCGAGATTATTAAACTGTGTTCGGTTAGATTAAAAAAGCATGAAAAGAAACAGATCTTCAGAGTAGCGCGGAAAATGATATGTAGGTAAGGAAACAGTGTATAATTATATGTTTCATGTTTTACTGACACAAGCATAGTCAAACCGGTTTATGAATTTACATGCTATTTTACATATGTAAACATGCATGACCTTGATACATCATGAATCGATTTCAAAAGTTGTTGACTGTGTTCTGTGAAAGCTATATGTCTATTCCTGCTATATTTACTTGCATAGAAAACGAACAGGAATTACTTGTATAGAAATCAAACGTTTACATAAAATCACTGTTTCTCAATTGTTGCCTCTCTACTGGTTTAGATCCATTCTACTAGTTTTCGTTATTGTTTTAAAAAAAATAACTGGAGATCAGCAGTTTTAAATAGGCAATATGAGTTGTTGCACGTATACATTTGCTGTCTTTCAAGAAGAAGCACTTAATAACGAACAAACCTAATGCATTTTGTAACACGGCAATACACTAGTAGTAGTAATATACATTTTTTTTCAAAACATCTGTATCATGATACATATTAAATTATATAAACATGTCTGGTTATTATTAATTTTAGCATTTCGTTATGATTACTAGTAATACCGAGTATGCACTTATCAACGTATCCCCAGCTGGGGACGGGGTGTGGGTGGCCGGCTGACACAGCGGAAATATACACATGTATACATGTATTGTCTGTTTACCATGCCTAGGAGCTGCATGTATGTTTAATTACACATGACGACATTGATAGATACGATATTTGACCGTTTAAAATGTGTCCTTCTTTTGTAGAAATTTTTTCATTGGTGTCATTCTGGCAGTGTCCGAGTCAACGGTAACACGGCCAAGATCCAGTTTGATACTAGGAAAGAAACATATGTATTATAGAGCTCCTACACAACACATGCATGCCGTGAAAGGTACTACATGTAGAATATATATTGTGATGCCTACATAATCTAAACAAATTGCAAAATGAATGAAATACTCAAATCACCCAAACAACTCTACTATTCATGAAAATCATTAAGTGGTCAGTTTTGACTGTAGTTTCCATCTCGTTATTTCTGAATATATACAAATGCAAACTCCGATACAATTGTAACTTAATGATTATGATGATGTACGTTAAGAATTCTCTTGTATATTTTAATTTCGTTTTCTTATCCCTGTTACCTTTATCTGTTGAACGCAAACGTGAAATGTTAATTGTAAACTATTATTTACAGTTAATTGGAAAGCAACAGGAACATAAATAAGTATTCGATCGCTACTGTGCACAATAACAACATTATTTAAATACTATTCCTTCTCCTCATTTCTAATTTCTTTCAACCAACTATCGTGACATCTGTCTACCTATACATTTGTAAACTTTAGTTCATTTATTCTCTGTATTCATTATTACTTAATTTATTTACTATAGCATAACATTACAACTGCTCTTTGTAATTGAAATTGTATTGGGAAGGGCCGTAACTAATGTTGTAAAAACGTGTGGTCCGGCCCATTTGTAAAAAAACAAAAACAAGTTTAACCAAATTTAAATACTATAAGCACTTTTTCATAGCAAGAATATGCGAAGGATTCATAATGGCGTATATGAATTCGGCATGCGACAGAGATTCAACAGGGTGTATCTTCCGAATGCCAACAGCACTGAGGAAAATGGACCTATTCCATCTATATGAGACAGTCCACAAGCATGACCATCTGGAAAAAAGTGCCTTTTATGCTATCTTGCAGTCGAAATTTGGAAACGTTGTTTTCACTTGCGGTAATATGTAAATTATTATATAATTATAGCAAAGCACAAATGCGGGCCACCAACTTAGAATCTTATCTTTCTTCCACGATATGTTCTGAACTTCGAATAAGAGATCAAAAAGCATAGCATGATAATTATAGTTCATTCTTTTATTCTCATAGTTTACCTAATTTACATTTAATTAGATTTGAAGAAATTATATCCATCGTGCTATAAATTCATAGAACATATACTAGATTGGACTGCGGGCTGGATACCTTACGTCTCTCACGTCAATTACTTTTCTTGAACATGTGTCTTTTAAACGTCACTAATTGTCAGACTTCAGTAACGCAACACCCCACTTTCAAAAGGATAATAACGTCGTAAACCACATTGATGTGTTCTACGTAATATACTTTAAACTCGTTCAAAGACATTCGCGTTATAGACACAGTCAATCCCAGAAACAACAATGTGACGTCACACGTTTTCAAAACAATATAGATTGCTGTGACGTCGCAAGGTTTAAAATCAATATAGATTGCTGTGTGAACCTTTAAAGAAATAGGTTAAGGCAAAGCTGTGTTCGGAAGTACAAATCGTAAATCCAGGCCTGAAGAAATACAGCATACATTTCAACTTGTATTTTATTTGTCATTATTGTTAACATTCGGGAACATTATTTACAGACACAGAGATATACCAAGTGCAAAGTGTGCAGCGACTATCGAGAACTTATACAAAACGAAAAGGAGCCTGAGTTTAAATCAAGAAATATGATGGAACGAGACTTGCACCTAGAAGAACAACAGTAAGATATGTTCCTTTATATAAACACTGTTGTGCAGTAGGCTTCACAACTTTACGTTTAATTCATGCGCTGGTTTACATTTTCCAAACTTGATTCTGGTAAAAAAAGTAAAAACACATAGTATTATGAAATGTTAACATCCTTATAATCACGATTTATAGAACTAAATAATACATAATGATCTCAAGACTTTGTACAATCGTTATTGTTTGCTTTTGGGCGAAAATCTGCGTATGTTTGCAGGTATATAAGCAGCAAAACATACACATCGATAAACAGATGTAACAGTTATATTTAATAGTTTAGTTACATCTCATTGTATACACAAAGCTATACATACACATACAAGCATATATATTATTTCATAAAACATTAATATCATTATAGCATTTATTAATTCATATAAAATAATACTTATCATGTGCATGAGTTGCTGCTAATACATTTAAAGGCCGACCTTGATCATCGCGGGACACATAGTATGGGAGCTAATATTCTACCACTGATGTGTTATTATGGCGGTGTGACTTTTCATTTAGTCTACCACGTGTTGTAGTAAGTACCCAACAAGCGAATTCGGGCCAATCCGAATATGTTTTTATGTTAATATTCAGTCGTCTGGTAACCAGTGGCGTAGCTGCCTATATGCACTGTAGGCACGTGTCTACACATTATCCCCAGAAATCGAAGAAAAAATAAAAATGCCAAAAATGCAATAAAATCTGGGAGGTGGGTGGTATGGGAAGGAAGGATATAGTCAGCTCATACCCATTTTTACTCGTGGTCGTTTCAGAAAATAAAAGTCAAACTGTTTTCGCTCGCGGTCTTTCGGAACCAAACACACCACGATTGCGCAAACGTTCGAATGATTTTCAGAAAGCAAGTATTCACATTAATATGTTATTTTGTTTTGTTCCGATGTTTTTGTTGCGAAATCGCAGATTAAAAAAGCTTTGAATCGCGGGTTAACTACATATTGTTTCCTGCTAAAAATACCGTCCGAATGCAGAATTTGGCTTCCTTCTAAAAACAAAATCACGGGGGTGCATGCCCCCTGACCCCCTAGACATTGTGCCTACACACTGGTTTAGGCACAGTGCCTACACACTGGTTTAGGCACAGCTACGCCCCTAGTAACACCTATTATATCATACTGTTTGGGGTATTTTGCACGATAGTACCTACTGGGTTAATGATATTTCGGTTTAAACTTAATTTGTTTCATAGTAGCACTTTAATTCAGTCGGGATCTACATTCGAAGGCATTTCATTAGTTTAGCAACTATCAATTAAAAGTTGAACTTCATTTTTGTCTCGCCCACGATAGTGGGTAGCGAGACATAGCAGTCACTTTTCCGGCGGCGGCGGCAACATTTTAAATCAACTATATCTCAACAACCGCTGCTCGAATGTTTCTGAAACTTTGTCAGATGCTTTGTTGGATCAAGGCACATCACGTAATGCCAAAATTACCAAGGTCAAGGTCATATTTTGCATTATTTTTTAAAAAAATTAACCTTGGTCAGGTAACTTTACCTTGGTTATGTAACTTAACCTCAGTTGAATGTATGTGATTGCCTCATATGCCGTTTGCCGCTGTGGGCGAGACACTCTCAGACCGAGGTCTTGTTATTTGTAATTCCCATTCCCATGGAACAGCCTTATAATTGTATTTAACTGAACATAAATAATGAAATATAATTATCAGAATGTCCTTATTATTGTTCTTGGAGTGTGTGTTTTATCTGAAAATTTCTTTAGAAATCCTCCACAACGGGAGACATATTACATATTGAAATTACTTATTATATACATTTTGTGTTATATTTAATTAATCCTTACATGTTTTTAATTTTCAATGTTATAAACAAAGGCTTTGGTTATTAATAAACTCACTGTGTAATAAGTATCTAAATAAAAGAATATGATCAATTTGAAATTCCTTAGTTTAAAATATATTCTTTTTTATCAGGATGCAATTCATTAGTTCACTCAGTTCCATCCAGTCCGTTCAGTCATTACGAGTGTTTGTTATGATTTCTACTGATAAGGTACTTACAAAACAGATGGTACAATCTTTAACAATCCTCTCCAATTCATCCTATTGATGAGGTGGAAGTAATGACTTACTTACATGTTAAAATAACCACTCCCCCAGGATACCAAGTAGGCCTTTAAAAGTGATGCAAAGATCGAACAGCTATTGTTAACTTACATTATGAGTAGCACAGTTTAAAATAAGACTTAAATGAGTTTAGCTAAACAGTGAGATTTAAAAAAAAAGCACACCGGGACAGTTCAGTGCTCATAATAAGCGCCAATAAATAGAAATATTTAACCAACATAAAAGGCACTTATAAGAACCAAATATGTATATCCCTTCTAACATTCGGCTTGTAAAATATTAGCAAGATACATAAGTAACTTCAACACCGTGACGACTGTTTTTAACATTAGAACACAAATGTACTGACATTGATTGATCCAATTCATCCAAATAGCCATGGTTATGCTCAATTTTAAAAGACAATGTATGGTTTAATGTAGTTGTCTCAAGTTGTGTATGAATTATTGTATGGGTTGTTAAAGTGTTTCGTACCGAGTTGCTGTCATACACATATATCCCACGTATGCAACATACACATTTTAGGATGGAGAGGGAAGCATACTATGTGAGAAGATCTCAAGCTGAAATGCGAAAGGGTGAAATTATTTCACTTATTATTGATGGTATGGATCAATCAAAAACAAATCTACCTCACTATGCTTACAACAACAACCCAAATGTAAGTATGTCTTTCCTTTTTAAAATACGGACATTTCTGCCATTTAGGAGATGGATGTAATTTTTCGAAAAAGAAAAAGCAACATATTTATATATTGACCTGAGGGCAGGATATGGATTTTGTTCTTTATTACATGTATACCCATGTTTTTGAAAAAACAACAACATTGTATATTAAAATCGCCTCCGTTTGACCGTCTGTCCGTCCGTTACCATATCTCCTGCTAAATCGCTAAACAGAATTCAACCAAACTTAGGGTATGACCTAACCATATTATGACGGTGGGCAAGATGAACATTATGTTTGGCTCCGCACCCAGGGGCCCTCTGAGGTGGCCAAAAGGTCAAATATACTAAAAATTGAATTACACTTTCATTTATTCTGTATGTTTTTTCACATAGCTTGGTATATGTAATCGTCTATATCATATCAAATGATAGTATTATACCAAACTCGGACGTCTGCCCAGGGGTTGGGTGTTAATGTGTTGTTTTTTTGAAAAATAGGTCACTATGGCCTACTTTCTCCAAAATATGCGTTACGTTATCCTTTTTGTTTAAGTTTGGGCGTGGAGGGGGGGGGGAGGGGATGGAGGAATTAAGTTTTATTATATCTCAGCATTATCATGTCCGATCTGTCCGATCGTCATCAAATTTTAGGAGCACCTTCCTCTTATCAAGCACCGACCATACCCTAAAAACTAGGTCACTATGACCTACTTTCCATAAACTATATGTTATGTTAACCTTTTTGACTTTGTTATACGGGCATCAACATTTTTTTTTATATCTCGTCATTGTCATGTCCAATTATTTTTTATATCTCAGCATTGCCATGGGCAATTCTTATAAACTTGGACAGTAAGTTGCTGACATGTACCAAACACCATCCACTGAAAGTAAAAAATAGGCTTTTAATATTAAAGCATTCTCCAACTCCCATAAAAAACAATCTGTCTAGAGAAGCTCTATTAAATAGTTTCACCGAACACACAGGCACTCATCATTCACATTTTGGAAAACCCGGATTTAACTCCACCAGGCGTTTCTCTCTTGTTGCAAAAAACGTTTTAGGTATATCGTTGTTCTCCCACTTGGTTTAGTGACCAATTATATAATTACTTAGGAAAAGATGGTTTGGTTTGTACAATCTTAGAATGCTTATGTATTTTTTTTTTTTAATTGTTTCATTTATTATTGTTATACATCTGCTCCAAAAATGTGTATTTTTTGTCCTTAGTTTGTTTTATAATCTTTCTTAATCAGCACAAAGGATGTGTAACGTAGGTTTCAAATACATAACTTTACACAGACAAATCATATACTACATTTAACGATTTGCATTATGAAAATCGTCATCCTTTTTAATTATGCATTCACTGTATTGAACATTTCAAACTGCATTTACTTTGATTTATTAAGAAACAGAGTGAAATGCTTGCGATGCTTGATTGTGTTTCAAGTTTTCTTTATAAGGACTTCATTGGTAGGGAGATATAGATATGCTGTTCATAAAAATACAAAGGCGTAATTTTAAACTAGGTTCACAATTCTGGTATTTTCATATATATATATATCTGACTGTCTGTCTACATGCGTGCGCGCGTTCTTGCGTGCGTGCTTACGTGTGTTTGTGAACAAAGTATAATTGTATTTACATCACAATATGTCATACTTAGACTTGTATACATGGAAATATTAAAACTTAGGTTTATTTTTGTATACCGTTGCTTTCACAAAGTGAAATTTTGGCTATATAGGAATCACGTTGTCCGTAACGTCCCGTCGTGTCCTGTCCCGTCGCATAACACATGATTGTCCAGTCCCGTCCCGTCGCGTCTCGTTTGTGTTAATTACATACATCAAACAGTTTTGAATGGGCTGATCCCAAACGTCATATACACATAACAACTGATGACCGTGATGGTGTCCCTCACATCACCCATATTTTATTACCCAATTTAATACAGAATTATCTGCAGAAAGAGAAAGAAGACAAATTGACATAGTTTTCAAGTGTAGATCCATATTTTGAGAATAAGGTGTTGGTACACGGGCGTAAAATCCTGAGAAGCGGACTTATTATATGTGGATGTGTAGGCTATGTGCATGCGTGGGAGTTGTGCATGCCCTCACCCACAAAATGAATCGATTTCTTACATGGCATTTAGTGAATTCGGGTTACACGGTGGAATGCTTGCCGGATTTATGTGGGTGCGACGGATCCGCTCTCTATCGATAAGCCAAAGCTTCATTATTTAAATTTCATTCATAATTATGTAAAATATAAAAAAATAAATAAAAGAAAACACTGTCCAATTTATTTCTGTAATACATGTAGATATAGAAGTCGAACCTGACCCATTGCGCACTTTAGACAATGAATTATGTTTAGGGAACGTTTGTTTTAACCTACCAGTTTTGCACCTACATGGAAAACCCATTTCACAATGGCAAACGTATACATTTGCAATTAATTTCATGATGTGTAAGTTAATCCACTGTAAAAACTGAGAAGGAATGAGTTAAACTATATAGATACTATTTCAGAAGATTGAGTTTTGACAGGATATGTCAATTGTTATTGGGACAGCCTCTGACAGTTGTAATGTATGTGGGTTGATAGAAGTAACACAATGGTTTAGTGATCTGTATACTTTTAGTACTAGCATCAACTGGCATACATGCGTACGAATATAATACAACTTCAAGGAGATGAGGCATGCATATTAGGCGACGCCTTCAGCAGTAACTAATCAGTAAATTACTGCACACTATTGGTCAAGACACAATTCTCCCAATGTAACTAAAACTACGCATATTTGTTCAATGTGTCTGTTTGGTATCTCAGTTGTAAATGGCAGCAAACTCTTATCTGGTGGTTATAGCAACAAACTCAAGTTAAAACTGTCAAGCTAGAAAATATTTATTTTCATTTCAAATCTAATGTCAAACGACATGATTAACTGAGGTAACCAAGCATTGTTCTCTGCAGAAATGATACTCTCAAATATATGAGATTCATTTCACAGATAAATGCATAAGTCCGAACATTACTGTCTATTAGTGTCAATTAATTGCTCTTGTCTCCATGATATATATCTCCTGGGTACTGGGGTTGTATCGGTGTTTCAGAACTGTTTTCATAGTCTGTACTGTATGACTTGCAACATGATACGGCCTGACATAAGTTGTATTTCTGTTAAAAACTTGGCCAATTGAATCTTCACATAGTTTTCTTTCTGGCTTACAACTGTGTAAACTGTGTTTCCGCAAATTTGAAGCATGTTAATCTGTGCTTGTTTTAAAGTTTAAACGGATTGTCCCGCAGAATACTTTCTATAGTTTCAAGGTTTTAATATTTGATACCATCGTCTCTGTAAATTCTTTTTTAAAATGTTTACATGTCATGTGTTCTATGGAAAAGTGTGAATATATGTAGGTACATAATATGCAAACAGTGAAACGGATATAACAAATAATACAGTTATTTGCGATCAGGAATCGCAGTGTTAATACAAATCAGGTATCCGATTATTGAAGTTTCAATATTCACCGTCATATTCCATCTTCGGGAACGCTTAAATGTCCGTACTATTGAAATTGTAATTATTTTGTTCTGCTCAGGGCTCATCACAATCAAAATAAGACCATTGTTTGTATTTATTTTGTTCGGTGATTTCAAAATGTCTCCTTTCATGCTCATTTATATTATCGAGTACTCCACTAGTTATTATTAGTACTCCTGTTTTTTTAAACATTCGTCAAGCATAACATTTGAAATGTAGGTATTATGTGTGATCGTATACTTCATACGTATCTTTCCTGACACTATAAGTGAATGTTCTCATGCAAAAACTACTGTCAATTTGAAAAGTTTCAGAGAATATGGATTATAAATGAACGTATTTTATCTTAAAAAATACGTTTTCGTAATGAATTAGCCTAAACGTTACACATTATTTACACAGAAATTCATTCTGCACAGTAATATATACTATCCTAGGTTTTACACGAGGGTTATTTTAAGAAATTGTACATCTGGTGTCTTTCAAAATGTATTGTGAATTCAAATATTAGACATGACCAACACGGTGCTATTGCTATTAGGGTACCATATTTTGATTGATTTTACATTTTTATCGTGAATTGAAACTCTTTTGAAATTATTTTTCCTTCTAGAATAAAAGCCTGATTTAATCCTGTTAATCTATCAATTTTACTGTGTAATGGCGTTGACATTGTTTAGGCGAAATGTTTCAGTTATAGTTGCGTATATTTGTATTTTTTTATTTTATTTGTGCCAATTAAATAATGTTGTGCTAAAAGGGACACACGCCAATCTTGATTTTTTTAAAACTCACGGCGTCCCGCTTGTTTTTCCGGATAACTTACACTTGTTTAATCATTAATATTAATTATAAGAATAGTAATAAGCAAATTGTATGTGCATGCTATTCAATTTAATTATTATTGCACCAATTATATATTAAAACTTAAAGTAAAATATGACGAAAAGGTGAATACTTATATTTTTATTTATTTGAATGTGAACAGGTTAAAAGTAGACATGATCCTGGATATATAAGTCAAGACACCCATTCCAATCACTTCAAGATTGCCGTGTGTCCCTTTAAGGCAAAGACATGTTATAATAAAATAACTTTGACCTTCCTTGATTAGTATCGCAAGGCGAATGGCTTTATGCAAATAAAAACATACTGGTGTAGTCATCTTTACGCTGCCAACTATGATCTTGACACTATTGTGTCATTCAAAATTGTTTTATTTGAACTTGTGATTAGTATGGGGATTATCGCTTGACGCATGCTTTTGAAGGTGAATCAAGAAATACAGCTTTTTGTCTGATCTTGTATATTAAACTAGGTGACACGTATTTATAATTATATATTGTTCTATTTAAGCTAGTATACACGAGTTTTTCCTTTGTATTTTATAGAACTATATACAGCTATCGAATCGTTTTATTACCGAGTTTTACCGTTTATCTACCGTTTCAAACCAGTTTGTCGTTCGTTTATCGTTTAAAAACGGAAAACGACCGAAAACGGGTTTGCAAACGCTTAAAGTGCGCATGCTAACAGTTTTTCCGTTTCCAAACGCTCTGAAACGGGCGTTTCCAAACGCGCGTCGTGCGCATGCGCATAGTTTCCAAACGCGTGTAGAGAGCATGCGCAGAGTTTGCAAACGCGTTTTTGAGTTTTTACCTTTTTTTGCGTTTGACCAATTAAAAACAGGACAGTATAATTATATAATTCTCTTCTACGATCGTCCGTTTAAGAGTGATTGATTGATGCAGCAAATGAAACAAACATTTATAATAATTAGAAACAAAAGTTGTTGCTTAATAAGTATGTTAATTCCCTACGTGCAAACCCCATGCATTCGCCTATCATTTATATTCATGCCACCATCGAGTTAATATATGCTTAACTAAATCTGGGTCAAAAATGACATATAGAACCCAGACTAGATGCATCGTTTAATTAGCCAGGTTTTGGATTTTATTGCCAAAAACACCCGACGTCGACAATCATTAATTGTTTAATCCATAGCTCGCGTAGTGTGTACAAGTGCACTGCGATTGAATTAGAGACATCAGTAATTAGATATTTTCACATAAAACATACTGGAAGTATGAAAAATAAATATTTCAAATTAATCAGTGCTGTAAAATTTAGTTTGTAGATAAATGGAATATACTCAGTTAACCTAATACATGAAAGAGAGCCATACTGGAAATAAGGCAAAACCCGAAAAATGGTCAAAATAATGAGTGAATGAATGAATGAATGAATGCTGTTTTACGGCACGTCGACACATAAATAGTTAACATTGTGCGCAAAAACTGATGAAAGGCGAATGAAAGAAACAGTAACTATCCATAATTATGCAGGACAACAAATGCCCACTTGAGATGCGAGATTTAAATAGACAAATTGTTAAAAGAGTGGATTATACGAATACAATTTAATTAATGTTGATATTTAAATTTATATTTTAATTACAAACAATAGTTGAGGCATAATTATGCTAATTCCTATTCCTATGTGCAAACCACATGCATTCACCCACCATTTATATTCATGCCACCATCGAGTTAACATGTGCTTAACTAAATTCATCGTTTAATTAGCCTGGATTTTCGATATGCAACAACTGTGTTACTGCCATAAGCACCCGACATCGACAATCACTAATTGTTTTATCCACAGCTCGCGTAGTGTGTACACGCGCACTGCGATTTAATTAGAGACATCAGTAATTATATATTTTCACAATATACATACCGGAAGAATGAAACATAAATATTCTATATTAAACAGTGTTGTAAAAGAATCGCTTGCATTTTCATCCTCATGTAATAGTTATTTGCTATATATATATTACTCAACTGCTGATATAAAATGATCGATTTGCAGAATCACGTGACTTATACTTATGTATGAAAAATTGTATTAAAATAGGCATAAATGACGATGTACGTATGTACAAGTTAAATAAAATAAATGTTCTGTTCTGTAAAAATAGTTCGTAAATTCAGGGAATATACACAGTTTACATAATAAATTGAAAACAGCATTAGCCATAATGGAAATAAGGGAAAACCCGGAAAAAGGAAAAACAGAACCTACGAGAAATACGAGATTTGAATAGACAAAATATTAAAAGATTGTATTATACGAATATAATTTAATTAATATTAATATTTAAATTGGTAAACATGGTAAATTTCCATTGTTAATAATAAAAAATAGGAGTCAAGTGTGACACAGAGGAAGATGGGAATAGCTGATTTGAAAAGCATTGCAGAATGTATAGATTTCTATATAATTTGAGAGATATAGTACTGAATATGTTCATTTACAAAGTGGCCTCGGTGGCTCAGTGGATAATGCATTGTGGTTTGGAGCTAACACCTCTGCCCCGCGTTTATCCGATACATATCATATTCATAATTTGTATTTTTTATTATCTCCCTCTATCACTGTCCCAATATAGCCACATCTGTTGTTTTAGCCCCATTAGTAATATACAAAAACAAAATATGCAATAAACGAAGAAACACTAACGGGATGCCGCGAGTTTTAAAGAAATTCAGATTGTCTTTATCCCTTTAATATGAATCAAGCTGATTCAAATATTAATTACATTAAATTGAGCGTAATGAAACATTTTTTTATAACAACGGTGTACATAGCTATTATGTCCTATATTGTAAAACATATGTTCCTGGTTTAATTTGAATACAATTATGCACCGTTACGATTGCAAATAAAAAGTACACAGATTGGAAATAAAGCGTGAATAGCGGGTTAAATGCATGAATGCGCCGATATATACATCATAGTACATAGTATGAACTTAGAATTCTTTACTTTAAAACACACACGAACGACAAGAAACAGTCAAAAACGGCACGAATTTAATTAAATTGACTGGACGCCGCGAATTTAAATAACGAAGATCAAGACTGCCGTGTTTTAAACCTAAACTATAATGTTTCGAAATCTGCAGATATTGCCGTTATTGAGAGATATAAACAAAGTCATACAGTTACTTATAATAAGAAAAACGTATTAACTTAACTTTGAAGAACTCGATTTCCTGTGAAGTTATATTATTTAACTTTTACCGATTCCAATAAGAAAACAACGTTGTCATACTTCATTGCAATGTGGTAAAATAGTTATATCTGGTTTACTTTTTTTTATTTCTAATTATTTCACAGACCTTATAGCTAATTATTAATATGTGCACACAATATATGCATAAAGTACAAGAACGGAAGTAAACTAAATTAATAATGTGTTTTATTCCTTATAGTTTTAAACTATTCAATAAATTAGTTTCTGAGAGTATCAAATACCAGATAGTTTTCGTCTGCTCGTATAGTTATTTTGACCAGTGCACGTTGTATTAACAATACAAATAACATATATATAATTTAAGTAAATATTTGTCAGAGGCGTTTACTGTCAGGTGTTCTATTCCAAATATTATTTCTTAAAATATATATACGGCACGAATTTAATTAAATTGACTGGACGCCGCGAATTTAAATAACGAAGATCAAGACTGCCGTGTTTTAAACCAAAACTATAATGTTTCGAAATCTGCAGATATTGCCGTTATTGAGAGATATAAACAAAGTCATACAGTTACTTATAATAAGAAAAACGTATTAACTTAACTTTGAAGAACTCGATTTCCTGTGAAGTTATATTATTTAACTTTTACCGATTCCAATAAGAAAACAACGTTGTCATACTTCATTGCAATGTGGTAAAATAGTTATATCTGGTTTACTTATTTTTATTTCTAATTATTTCACAGACCTAATAGCTAATTATTAATATGTGCACACAATATATGCAGAAAGTACAGGAACGGAAGTAAACTAAATTAATAATGTGTTTTATTCCTTATAGTTTTAAACTATTCAATAAATTAGTTTCTGAGAGTAACAAATACCAGATAGTTTTCGTCTGCTCGTATAGTTATTTTGACCAGTGCACGTTGTATTAACAATACAAATAACATATAAATAATTTAAGTAAATATTTGTCAGAGGCGTTTACTGTCAGGTGTTCTATTCCAAATATTATTTCTTAAAATATATTCAAGTACATCCTCACATAAATTGTTATTTTATATATAATTCCTTTTGTTTTTTGATATCCTTGGATTATTGATTAAAATGTGTGATTTATATGAGCTATGATTAATTAAGGAGTATTGAAAATTGAACTATAAGTGAGTGTGTAGAAGTATGTGTAACCTGTCATGTGATTATAATTATGTATTACAAATTATGTATGTAATGATGAGTAACTGTAAAAGTTTAAGTCAATAAAGTATCTATCTATCTATCTATCTATCATATACTGAAAATAAATTTCAGCCTGTTATAAAGTTCCTCTTTAATTATATATTAAATCATTATTCGTCGCAAATCATAGGTGAAAATGTTATGTCTCCTGATAAAATTATATTAAACAATAAAGTATGCATAATTAAAATTTAGGATTGTACCATGCATTATTTAGTTCGTTAAATGTGACTGGCTGATTGAAATAAAAGGGAGTAACTGACTCTATGTCACAACATGTGATTGGCCAACATATAAGACGCTGAGAACCCCAACTGTGACTGTAATGATCAGTAATGGACGCTCCACGGACACTCGTAAATAACAGTTCAGGATACCAGTCCTCTGTTCTGTTCCTATATACATTGATACATTGATAGCATTGATTTGATAAATAAATATGACTGCACGACGAAGCTCGGTGACAGCGGGCACATTAGATAAAGCTTGCACTGTACCAAACGTAATTAAATAATTCATGTTAAAGATACACATTGTCCTAAATCAACAAATCCGCTGTTGATATGTTTTTAATTATTAAATATCATTATGAATACAATGTTTACTATGTTATTGCAGCATGCTTAGTGAAAATATGTTTTTAAACATAAAAATCGAAAAGGCGAACAGGCATTGCTAAAAAATCGAAAAAAATCCAAGGGGGAAAATCTTTCTCGCATAACTGAAGTGACGTTATTTGGAACAAAAAAATCCATCAGTACATAGGGAAAGCACGCAAAAACAGTACAGCATGTATGAAAATGTCGGAATTAAACTGTTTTTCCGAAAATCTGACAGTAAGTCACCGGCAACACCGCATATCTTGATACATATACACTACTCAACTTTTATAATCGGTAACCTGAAATAACATAAATATTAAAAGCTGGAAATGACCGAAACACATACCAATCTTGTATTAAGTTTATTAACAAAGTAATCTGAAATCATTGTTTTCCAGATTACATTGTTGATAAACTTAATAAAATATTGGTATGTGTTTCGGTGATTTCCAGTTTATAGTATTCGTGTTATTCCAAAAAAACTTGGTTACCGATTATAAAAGTTGAGTAATGTATACTTAGGGCGAAATTCAGTATATTCCGAATGCATGGACATGGTCTAATACTTGTTCATTAATACTCGCGTCAGATAATAAGGACTTTACTTTTGCGGAAAAGTAGACATTGAACAAATATATTTAGTACGTGTTTATTTTTCAAATAGCTGATAAAAAAAACAACACAACAAAAAACAACATAATAAATGACACAGCATCTAATTTCTATAGTACCAGGGAGTATATATATATATGCCGTAAGTCCCCGCCACCTGGTGACCAAAACACTCGAGGAGTGGCACGTATTAAATTTGGATTTGCAGTATGACACGCTCTCCACGTGCCCGCAACTAACAATAAACCACACATCCACTAATCAGCTATTGCGGTGCCCTGTTGAAGTACAGCCTAATTAGGGTACATACGTCGGTATATGACAAAAGCACGTACCATTTAGGGAAACATAGTTTTATGACACATATCCTGTTTATTGCTATTCCGTGAGCGGTGCAATACCGCCGCGGCGAGCCACTTACTGCACAAGACGGATATATGATACGGATATATGATGCGTGGGAAACTGGTTTATCGCGCACAAAGAGATAAACATACTATGATCTAAATATAGCCAAATGTATTATGAGCACGATATTATGTATTATGTACATGTAGAGATCGAAACAACAGACCTTTCTGATTCAACAGCTAAACAATCACGGCGTTTATAAAGATCTATTCTACAATTTAGCATACGTATACCTGATGAAGTGCTGAGATAATAGAACAAAAACGTTTATGTTACCTCATTTATTAATTTGCATGTTTTTTTAAATGCACGAATTATATCGTCCTTCCGCAACTTAAAGGAAGTACATCAGGCTTTGGAGGCAACACGTGCATTAATAAAATACAAAGCTATGAAATTACTAAATTATATTGTGAAATGGCTCTAAGTATTGATAGATCATTAAGCTTCCTATACTACAGCGCAATACTTACTAATTATAAATTACAGCAAGGCTTATTAGGCCATGGAGTAATCACCAGATTATAAATAGCCGTCACACGTGATCAACGCGGCGATACTGACACATGACGATCGCTTTGCAAGATGTTGCGATTTGTTTTACCGCCAGGATTAAAATAGCTATCCCTGGCACGTAACCTTAGTTAGTCAATACCATATTTATGTCTTTTATTGTATGTGTTCGGTGTAATTTACCTTGGTCGTTTATGGCTCATTTAGTTTATTTTTCTTATTTTAATAGCGAAATAATATATTTGAACAATTTTAAAAGAACTACTAATCCTGATGTACTCCCTTTAACCAAGTGAAAATCGATATTAGAGTGTATGGATAAGGGAGTGTTCTACACAATTTAAGTGTACCCATTGCACATCAGTAAGCGGCGCTATAACAAAATACAGAAATATTTAAATGGTGTTTAATGGTTTGTCAACACATGCAATGTTATTTAGAGCCGTTCCAGAAGAAGGGTTTGGGATACATACAAATCCGATAACTTGATTTATTCAGAATAATGAAGATATGCCTATGGTCCTTTAACGTGCTCGGGAAAACTATAGATAGGTCCGTGAACGTCCCTATTCGACAGACGAGGCTATGAAAAAGTGGCAAGTATGTATAGTTAACATCAAATTTCGTTATATATGAACATTTATAGTTCCAAGCACAATGCCTTACACTGAGCTACCGAGGAAGCTGTCTTATGGAGAATGAGTATAATTAAGCATTATTAGTTGCAAGCACAGTTTAATTACCTGACTCTATTTCGATGCGATTTCATTGAATGCGTTATACATATAAATAAACGTTTCAAACAAATTCAGTTAAAATAAACTTATGAAACACAACAACATGTAATGATACAGATAGGCGGACAACGCTTATATATGTGTGTGTGTGCGTGTGTGTGTTGGATGGGGTGGAGTGGACGTGGGGTTTGTGGGGTGAGGAGGTGGGGTACGACGTGGCGTGGTGGGTCGGGGAAGGCTACCAATCCGTTTCGTTTCAAAAGAACTTTCACATGGTCTAATCTTCTTTATTTTTCTTTCCATTTTGATAATTATTTACCCGTTACTACACGTTTGTTAAACAGCCTGGTTGAATTTGTGCGTATACATGACTGGTCGATAACAATAACTGTATAGGTTTATTGTTGTATTTGGCACTATTCAAGTTGATATATTTATTAAAGTAACATACATGTGACATGCTTGTTTTCTTTCATAACTTTAATGAAAAGTGTGGTCTAATTAGAGATAAATAATTCCGTTCATAATATAACAAAAAGCCGTAAAAATTAGTTCACAGTGTTCACCATAATACATTTTATGTAAATAACGAATACATACTAAATATGGCGACTAAAGTGCACGTGTCGTCAATTGGCATTTCGGCTTATTGGTTTGTTGTATAGCAATTAATTAGTACACTTTCCATTATACATATACACTTGGTACGTCAAATCAGTGATCATCAGAATTAAAACATGAAAGACTGACAACGATCCTTGATTATGAATATATATCATTTCTAGAAAAAAGTGTGGTCTTAGTTTATCGTTCATTTGCTCAGATTATCGTTCAATAACGGGAGCGCAGACCTTCATTAAATTAATCGTAACATTTGAAGTTATTGATATGTTATAATATTGTTGTTTCTTATACGTTTATTTTTTTTATTTTTTATTTTTTGGTTTTAATTTAAAACAATACATATACGTTTATACATGTATACATATATGTTTAAGCTTCTCTTAGATACATGTTAATATCCTTTGGTAGCTATATGTTTGCATGCTTTTTCCTCTTTGATATTACTGAATTGTATTAAAAAGCAATATTGCGATTTATGCTGAATGCGCGATATCAGCTATTAAATGGGCGATATCATCTATTCGAATCATTGATATCATTCATTCGAATCAGTAATATCACTTATTGAAAATGAATAAGTGATCACTCATTCAATAGGTGATATCATCCTTTCGGTTTGAATCAGTTATATCACCTATTAGAATTAGTGATAACACATATTCAAAGAGGTGATATCACCCATTAAATAGCTGATTTCACACTGATTTCACTCAGTGATATCACCTGTTCAAATGAGTGATATCATTGATTCGAATAAGTGATATCATTGAATTAAATAGGTGATATCACTCATTTACATTTGAATCAGTGATATCACCTATTCTAATGAGTGATGACACTCATTCAAATAGGTGATATCACTGAATTGTTTTAAAAAGCAATACGGCGCATATTATGGGGCGCCGTACAACATTTTAATACCATTTGGGGATATCACTTTTTCGAATCGTTGATATCACTGATTTCAGAAGGTGATATCACGCATTCAAATAGGTAATATCGTCGATTTATTCTGAATGCGCGATATCACCTTTGATTTCACTAATTCGAATCAGGGATATCACTTATTCAAAATGAATGAATGATATTCATTAATTCAATAGGTGATATCTTCCTTTCTGTTTGAATCTGTTATATCACCTATTAGAATTAGTGATATCACTCATTCCAATAGGTGATATCACCCATTCAATAGGTGATTTCACATTTTCGTTTTAAATCAGTGATATCACATATTTGAATAAGTGATATCAATGATTCGAATGGTTAATATCACTGTTTCGAACAGCTTTTTAAAAAAAATATGAACACAGTTTTGTTTAGGTGGAAGACTGCCTAGTAAAAATGTTGAATACATTTTTATTATCAAACTTTTGTTAACGATTTGTAGAAAAAATAATCTTAACAGAATTTTGTTAACGATTTTAAAAATAAATCATAAGAACATTCTTGTAACGATTTAAAAACAAAATATTATCTTAACAGAACTTTGTTAAGGTGGAAGACCGCCTTGTAAAGATACTTGAACATATTTGTTTTAACAACATTTTGTTATCGCTTTTAAAAAAGAAATCGTAACAGAATGTGTTCAGGTGGAAGACAACCTAGTAATGATTTTAACAATATCCTGTGAACGCTTTAAAAAAAGCCCCGTGCGGTTCCCGGGTGCCCCCGTTTGGTCACGGGGCAAAGAATAGGGCCACTGCAGAGCCCTTTGGAGGGGTAGGCAGAGGGGTAGAATCACCCCAAATTCATGTTCATTTTATCATTTTTTGTTCATGTTCATTAAAGGTCTTCATCATGATCCCTGCATTGTTTCAGGTGCTATCTCGCTCGCATCAAAAGAGCAGTGGCAGAAAAACAATAAAGTGGCTCCAGCGTACATGGAGTTTCTACGATAGAATTTGCAGCAACTCTGCAATTCAGGGTGAGAAGGTTCTAGGCCGATTTTCCATATTTTATCTCTATGTACATGGAAGATGAGCCTGGCATGTTCATGCCTGTTAGGCGCCATACAACCTTTTCATGCGTTAGTGCGCCTTAAACCCAATTAAATTCAATTAAATAAAACTTAACAGAATTTTGATAAGGTGCAATACTGCCTAGTAAAGATATTTGAATACATTTTTATTCACAAAATTGTGTTAACGATTTGTAGACAAAATAGTCTTAACAGAATTTTGTTAACGATTTTAAAAATAAATCTTAACAAAATTCTGTTAACGCTTTAAAAAAAATCTTAACAGAATTTTGTTAAGATGGAAGACTGCCTGCTAAAGATATTTGAATACATTCTTATTAACAACATTTTGTTATCGATTTGTGGAAAAAATGGTCTTAACAGAATTTTGTTAATGATTTTAAAAATTAATTTTAACAAAATTCTGTTATCGATTTAAAAACAAAATATCATCTAAACATAATTTTGTTATTGTGGAGAAGACCGCCTAGTAAAGATATTTGAACATATTCGTCATTAGCAAAATTTTGTAAACGATTTAAAAAAAAATCTTAACAGAATTTTGTTAACGATTTTAAAAATGAATCTTAACATAATTTTGTTAACGATTTTAAAAATGAATCTTAACAGAATTTTGTAAACGATTTTAAAAATGAATCTTAACAGAATTTTGTTAAGGTGGAAGACAGCCTAGTAAAGATATTTGAATACATTCTTACAAACAGAATTTTGTTAACGATTTTAAAAATGAATCTTAACAGAATTTTGTAAACGATTTTAAAAATTAATCTTAACGGAATTTTGTTAAGGTGGAAGACAGCCTAGTAAAGATATTTGAATACATTCTTACAAACAGAATTTTGTTAACGATTTTAAAAATGAATCTTAACAGAATTTTGTAAACGATTTTAAAAATGAATCTTAACAGAATTTTGTTAAGGTGGAAGACAGCCTAGTAAAGATAATTGTATACATTCTTACAAAAAAAAAAATGTTATCGAGTTGTAGAAAAAAATTGTCTTAACAAAATTTTGTTAACGGTTTGCAGAAAAAATTGTCTTAACACAATTTTGTTAACGGTTTGTAGAAAAATTGTCTTAACAAAATTTTGTTAACGGTTTTACAAATCTTAACAGAATTTTGTTTAGGTGGAAGACTGCCTAGTAAAGGTATTTGAATACATTCTTACAAACAAAATTTTGTTAACGATTTGTAGAAAAAATTGACTTAACAGAATTTTGTTAACGATTTTAAAAATTAATCTTAACATAATTTTGTTAAGGTGGAAGACTGCCTAGTAAAGATATTTGAATACATTCTTACAAACAAAATGTTGTTAACGGTTTGTAGAACAAATTGTCTTAACAACATTTTGTTAACAGTTTGTAGAAAAAATTGTCTGAACAAAATTTTGTTAACGATTTGCAGAAAAAATTGTCTTAACACAATTTTGTTAACGATTTTAAAAATGAATCGTAACAGAATTTTGTTAAGGTGGAAATTAATCTTAACAGAATTTTGTTAAGGTGGAAGACTGCCTAGTAAAGGTATTTGAATACATTCTTACAAACGAAATTTTGTTAACGAGTTGTAGAAAAAATTGTCTTAACAGAATTTTGTTAACGATTATAAAAATGAATCTTAACAGAATTTTGTTCAGGTGGAAATGAATCTTAACAGAATTTTGTTAAGGAGGAAGACTGCCCAGTAAAGATATTTGAATACATTCTAACAAACAAAATTTTGTTAAAGGTTTGTAGAAAAAATTGTGTCAGCAAAATTTTGTTAACGTTTTTTTTTTCTACAAACCGTTAACAACATTTTGTTAACGATTTGTAGAAAAAATAGTCTTAACAAAATTTTGTAAACGGTTTGTAGAAAAAATTGTCTAAACAACATTTTGTTAACGGTTTGTAGAAAAAATTGTCTTAACAAAATTTTGTTAACGATTTTAAAAATGAATTGTAACAGAATTTTGTTAAGGTGGAAATGAATCTTAACAGAATTTTGTTAAGGTAGAAGACTGCCTAATAAAGATATTTGAATACATTCTTACTAACAAAATTTTATTAACGGTTTGTAGAACAAATTGTCTTAACAAAATTTTGTAAACGGTTTGTAGACAAAATTGTCGTAACAAAATTTTGTTAACAGTTTGTAGAAAAAATTGTCTTAACAAAATTTTGTTAACGATTTGCAGAAAAAATTGTCTTAACAAAATTTTGTTAACGGTTTGTAGAAAAAAAATTCTTAACAAAATTTTGTGAACGGTTTGTAGAAAAAATTGTCTGAACTAAATTTTGTTAACGATTTGCAGAAAAAAATTGTCTTAACAAAATTTTGTTAACGGTTTGCAGAAAAAATTGTCTTAACAACATTTTGTTAACGGTTTGTAGAAAAATTTGTCTTAACAAAATTTAGTTGACGGTTTTACAAATCTTAACAGAATTTTGTTAAGGTGGAAGACTGCCTAGTAAAGGTATTTGAATACATTCTTACAAACAAAATGTTGTTAACGATTTGTAGAAAAAATTGATTTAACAGAATTTTGCTAACGATTTTAAAAATGAATCTTAACATAATTTTGTTAAGGTGGAAGACTGCCTAGTAAAGATATTTGAATATATTCTTACAAACAAAATTTTGTTAACGATTTGTAGAAAAAATTGTCTTAACAAAATTTTGTTAACCGTTTGTAGTAAAAATTGTCTTAACACAATTTTGTTAACGGTTTTACAAATCGTAACAGAATTTTGTTAAGGTGGAAGACTGCCTAGTAAAGGTATTTGAATACATTCTTACAAACAAAATTTTGTTAACGAGTTGTAGAAAAAATTATCTTAACAGAATTTTGTTAACGATTATAAAAATGAATCTTAACAGAATTTTGTTAATGTGGAAATGAATCTTAACAGAATTTTGTGAAGGTGGAAGACTGTCTAGTAAAGATATTTGAATACATTCTAACAAACAAAATTTTGTTAACGGTTTGTAGAAAAAATTGTCTGAACAAAATTTTGTTAACGGTTTGTAGAAAAAATTGTCTGAACAAAATTTTGTTAAAGATTTGCAGAAAAAAAGTGTTAACGGTTTGTAGAAAAAATTGTCTTAAGGTGGAAGACTGCCTAGTAAAGATATTTGAATACATTCTAACAAACACAATTTTGCTAACGGTTTGTAGAAAAAATTGTCTTAACACAATTTTGTTAACGGTTTGTAGAAAAAATTGTCTTAACACAATTTTGTTAACGGTTTTACAAATCGTAACAGAATTTTGTTAAGGTGGAAGACTGCCTAGTAAAGGTGATTGAATACATTCTTACAAACGAAATTTTGTTATCGGAAATTGTCTTAACAAAATGTTGATAACGGTTTGTAGAAAAAATTATCTTAACAACATTTTGTGAACGGTTTGTAGAAAAAATTGTCTGAACTAAATTTTGTTAACGATTTGCAGAAAAAAATTGTCTTAACAAAATTTTGTTAACGGTTTGCAGAAAAAATTGTCTTAACAAAATTTTGTTAACGGTTTGTAGAAAAAATTGTCTTAACAAAATTTTGTTAACGGTTTTACAAATCTTAACAGAATTGTGTTAAGGTGGAAGACTGCCTAGTAAAGGTATTTGAATACATTCTTACAAACAACATTTTGTTAACGATTTGTAGAAAAAATTGACTTAACAGAATTTTGTTAACGATTTTAAAAATTAATCTTAACATAATTTTGTTAAGGTGGAAGACTGCCTAGTAAAGATATTTGAATACATTCGTACAAACAAAATGTTGTTAACGGTTTGTAGAACAAATTGTCTTAACAAAATTTTGTTAACAGTTTGTAGAAAAAATTGTCTGAACAAAATTTTGTTAACGATTTGCAGAAAAAATTGTCTTAACAACATTTTGTTAACGATTTTAAAAATGAATCGTAACAGAATTTTGTTAAGGTGGAAATGAATCTTAACAGAATTTTGTTAAGGTGGAAGACTGCCTAGTAAAGGTATTTGAATACATTCTTACAAACGAAATTTTGTTAACGAGTTGTAGAAAGAATTGTCTTAACAGAATTTTGTTAACGATTATAAAAATGAATCTTAATAGAATTTTGTTCAGGTGGAAATGAATCTTAACAGAATTTTGTTAAGGAGGAAGACTGCCCAGTAAAGATATTTGAATACATTCTAACAAACAAAATTTTGTTAAAGGTTTGTAGAAAAAATTGTGTCAACAAAATTTTGTTAACGTTTTTTTTTCTACAAACCGTTAACAACATCTTGTTAACGATTTGTAGAAAAAATTGTCTGAACAAAATTTTGTAAACGGTTTGTAGAAAAAATTGTCTTAACAACATTTTGTTAACGTTTTGTAGAAAAAATTGTATGAACAAAATTTTGTTAACGATTTTAAAAATGAATCTTAACATAATTTTGTTAAGGTGGAAGACTGCCTAGTAAAGATATTTGAATTCATTCTTACAAACAAAATTGTGTTAACGATTTGTAGAAAAAATTGTCTTAAGAAAATTTTGTTAACCGTTTGTAGTAAAAATTGTCTGAACAAAATTTTGTTAACTATTTGTAGAAAAAATTGTCTTTACAAAATTTTGTTAACGGTTTGTAGAAAAAACTGTCTTAACACAATTTTGTTAACGGTTTTACAAATCGTAACAGAATTTTGTTAAGGTGGAAGACTGCCTAGTAAAGGTATTCGAATACATTCTTACAAACAAAATTTTGTTAACGAGTTGTAGAAAAAATTATCTTAACAGAATTTTGTTAACGATTATAAAAATGAATCTGAACAGAATTTTGTTAAGGTGGAAATGAATCTT